>CM041783.1:102746358-102916743 GCA_023374045.1 Limonium bicolor | reverse complement strand
CATTGGTCGAACACCAAGTCAGACATTTGAAGAGCTTCAGAGGAGAAACTTGCTACAGCCCTTGGCCCCTCGGCCAGGAACCACTCATTTGGGGAGGCATCTAAATCAATTCTGCCACTACCATCAGTTTCCTGGCCATTATGCTGACAATTGTCGAGCATTGAGGCACAAGATTCAAGACCTCCTCGAGCAAGGAGTCCAATTTTCTAAGTATGCAGATCACTTTATTTAGGTGATTCATCATTGATTATGTTTTCTTACATCTTCAAATTTTCCTAGTAGCTTATTTTCTTAGTTAGTTTTCAGTCTCCTCAGATTGTAATTTTTACGTTTCTTTCATAAATAAAATCATAGTTCCATTTTCACAATTTATGTACAAACCATTTTTCATTCATTCATTGAAAAAAAAATCTTTTTCAAGGAAAGGGATCACGGAGTAATCATTTCTCGACTATGGAATAGAACGATTTGTCTCTTGTTTCTAAAAGTTGAACATGCCATGCTAAACACCACAGCTCACCCCTAAGCATCCAAACAAACCACATAGCGCTTTGAAGTCCACATTTTCCAAATTGTCGTCATAAACCCTGGATTAATACTAGGGGCAATCTAAGTTTAAGTTTGTCATAATTTATCTTTTGTTTAAATGTGCGAACAAGTTTCCGAGTGAAAATCTCGCGAGGGTATCTTGAGTAGAAAAACCATGAGTGAAATAGCTTGTCATTTTTACACGACTCCGGTGAGACCACATTCAAATGTGAAGTAAATGGCATAACTCCGACTGAAGGAGATACTTTGTAAATTTATGCTTAGACCTGCGAAAAGTAACAAAGAACGGATACACAACTATCAGGAATGACGACGCACCTAGGTACAGCACCATATAGCCAAAAAGCTTGTGAACCCTGAAATTAAACCCTAGGCACCCTCGCTAAGCCTTTTATATATCCCTTTTCGATATTATGAACTCCATAAAATAACCCAGCCAATGATGAATGACTGACCCGGTGACCAACGGAAGCGAGGATTCCGAGTCTCAGATAACATCTTCATCAGTTCAAAGAAGCAACGCCGCTATCAGCATGACGAAGTGATCCGCAAATGGTCCCAGAGTGACACAGGATCCAAAGAGCTCACATCAAAACAGCTATCGGAGCCCAAAACCGGGAAACACAAGAACCCCGAAGGTAAAGTCAAGAAAGAATAAGATAAAGAGGCAAACCCGAAATGCCTGGAGGAAATCCAAATGACAAAAAGAGGAGAAATGGTGTAAAGGACGACTTCAAAAGTCCAAGTCCAGATGCTCGAAAACAACGTCAACATGAAGCAGCTGCACGACTTCAAGACAAGGAAGATGACTCTGAGAGAAGAAGCAAGGTGCAATTTTGGTCACCCCTTTAGCTCCACATACCTAAAATATCCCTCAATGGTCCCGTTGTCTTTCATCACACCCTATGGCCACATTATAAGCTTTTAAGACTTCTGACTTGATAGTTGTGTGCCCAATCACGTGAAAGTAGCAGATCAAATGCATAAATCCATCAAATATCGAATTCAATGGTTTAGAAGTTATGACCATGAGCGAGAAATGAGTGCAAACACCAAACACGTTGAGTGTAGGTTAGGAAGCACCACATCAAAGCATAAGCTTTGACCCTGTGAGGATGAGACTTGTTCACGTGTTTAATCAAAGAAAAAACTGAGGGCAATCGATCGATCGATTGCCACGAACTCTAGCACAGATTGCCTTAAGGGAGAAATACTGGGGTAATTATTAGTTTTAACAATTGCCATGACAACACCAATTGAAACTTGAAGTTTGAGCATCACCAACATTACCACCATACAGGCCAATATAAGCCTTTACCTTCACATCATACACCAAAGGTTCATCAGAAGTCCTAACCACCACTCAAACACCACACACTCCCACCAGCGGCGTGTTCATCCTCTAAGAAGCAAATTACAGATCTGAAATTCTTAGTTAGGAAGTGATTATTTCACTTTCCTTTTTCAGTAGAGTTTTTCCCAAGCTTTGCCGCTTTTGGCACATTTTCCAATAGTTTCTTGATTTGAACAATTTTCAATTCTCATCATTGCCATGTTTGGCACATTTTCTAGCAATTTCTTGCTTTGAACAAGTATTTTAAATGCACTGTGATTGCATTATACGAACTTTTGCATACACCTCATCATCGCCACGTTTGGCCCTTTTATAATTGGTTTTCACCACATGCATTTGCACGAGACCATTATCTTTCTAACTCATTTTTAGTTCGAGACCCAAAATCAGTGCGAGACCCTACATTTTCGTCATTCAGTGCGAGACCTAGAATCAGTGCGAGATCCCGCTTTTCTTCATCCATTTAGTACGAGACTTCAGTGCGAGACCCATCATTTTCTTCTGTGCGAGACCATGCATCTTCTTCAGTGCGAGACCCATCATTTTCGACCCATAGAGAAAGCCAACAAACAAGCTGGCTTTGATTATTTCTCCACGGCGTCGTATCCCAAAGTAGATCTTCCCCCAAAGCTGAAGCTGCCCACACTCGCTTTGTACAAGGGTTCCTCGGATGCACAGATTCATTTGGCTATGTTCGACGGGAAATGTCCATCTTGGGGCTCAACGACATGCAAAAAGCCAAAGTTTTTGCACGCTATCTAGACGAGGCTCCTCAGTGTTGGTATTTCACTCAGAAGATGAATACCAAAACCTACGAGGAGTTTTGCAAGGCTTTCCTAAATCATTTCGAGTATGCTAAGAACCTCGAGGTCATAAGAATCGATCTTCCAAGAACTCGACAGAAAGACGGTGAGTCCATGTCTGACTTCATCAAGCGTTGGAGGAGAAAGGCTGCAGCCATGCCTACCAAAATGGATGAGCAAGAGAAAATCCGCATGATAATTGAGAACATGCGAAAAGAACATAACCATGTGCTAAAATTTATGTACTTTCTGAGTTTGGACATGTTGATGGGACAAGTCGGTATTCTAAAGGAAAGGATTCATAAGGAAGGGTTGGAGCTCGAGTGCTCAAGAAACTCCGGTAGTGGCTCCAAATTCTCTAAGCCAGGACCAGAAAAGGCTTATCTTCAGACAGTAGCTTGCGCTCAAAGCAGTTTCCCAAAAGTGAATGTGGTTTAACGACCTAGAGCTCCACATCAAAACTTTAGGATGGTACCCTTACAATGCAGAGACTCATCGCAAAGGGAATTCACCAACATTGGCGGAGCACCAAGTCAGGCATTTGAAGAGCTTCAGAAGAGAAACTTGCTACAGCCCTTGGCCCCTCGGCCAGGAACCACTCATTTGGGGAGGCATCTTAATCAATTCTGCCACTACCATTAGTTGCCTGGCCATTATGTTGACAATTGCGGAGCATTGAGACACAAGATTCAAGACCTCCTCGAGCAAGGAGTCCATTTTTCCTAAGTATGCAGATCATTTTATCTTGCATCTTCAAATTTTCCTAGTAGCTTATTTTCTTAGTTAGTTTTCAGTCTCCTCAGATTGTAATTTTTACGTTTCTTTCATAAATAAAATCATAGTTCCATTTTCACAATTCTTGTACAACCCATTTTTCATTCATCGAAAATAGAAAAAACAAAACGTTTTTCGAGGAAAGGGATCACGGAGTAATCATTTCCCGACTATGGAGCAGAATGATTTATCTCTTGTTTCTAGAAATTTGAACATGCCTAACCAAACACCACAACTCATCCCATAATATCCAAACAACCACAAAGAGGTTCAAGGTCCACATCTATCGAATTGTTGTCACAAACACTAATTCAATACTGGGGGCAATCTGAGTTGAAGTTTGTCATCTTTCATCTTTCATTTAAATGTGTGAACGAGTTTTGGAGTGAAAATCTTGTGAAAGTGTCTTGAGTGGTAAAACCATGAGTGAATGAGCGTGTCATTTTTACACGACTCCGGTGAGACCACATTCAAAGGTGAGGTAAACGGATAACTAACTCCGACCGAAGGAGATAATTTGTAAATTTACTCTTAGACCTGCGAAAAGTAACAAAGAACGGATACACAACTATCAGGAATGACGAAGCACCCAGGTACAGCACCACATAGCCAAAAGCTTGTGAACCTTGACGTTAAACCCTAGGCACCCCCGCTGAGCCTTTCATATATCCCTTTTTGATATTATGAACTCCACAAAGTAACCTAGCCAATGATGAATGTCCGACCCGGAGACCAAAGGGAGTGAGAGTCAGACTCTCAGATAACGTTCTCATTAATCCAAAGAAGCAACACCGCTATCAGCATGACGAAGTGATCCGCAAATAGTCCCAGAGTGACACAGGATCTAGAGAGCTCACATCAAAACAGTTCTCGAAGCCCAAAACCAGGAAACACAAGAACCCCGAAGGCAAAGTCAAGAAAGGATAAAACAAAAAGGCAAACCCGAAGTGCCTCAAAGAAATCCAAATGATAAAAAGAGAAATGGTGTAAAGGACAACTTCAAAAGTCCAGGTCCAGAACCTCGAAAACAATGTCAACATGAAGTAGCTAGACGACTTAAAGGCAAGGAAGGTGAATATGAGAGAAGACACAAGTTGCAGCTTCGGTCACCTATTTAAGCCCCATATACCTCAAATATCCCTCCATGATCCCGTCGTCTTTCATCACACCCTATGGCCATGTTATAAGCTTTAAAGACTTCCGACTTGATAGTTGTGTATCTAATCATGTGAAAGTAACAGTTCGAATGCGTAAATCCACCAAATGTCAATGGTCTAGAAGTTATGACCATGAGCGAGAAATGAGTGCAAACACCAAATACGTCGAGTGCAGGTTAGGAAGCACCACATCAAAGCATAAGCCTTGACCCTGTGAGGATGAAATTTGTTCACGCGTTTAATCAAAGAAAATACTGGGGGCAATCGATTGTTCTGATCGATTGCCATGAACTCTAGCTCAGATTGTCCTAAGGAAAAATACTGGGGGAAATTATTGGTTCCAACAATTGTCATGTCAACACCAATTGAAACCTAAAGCTTGAGCACCACCATCCCACCACACGCACACATAAAGCCTTTACCACCACACACACACTCTCAAGCCCGTCATTGGCCTTACCTTCACAAAAACATCAGGCCCGTCATAACCCTGACCACCGTCCAAAATCACAACCCAATCCTACGTCTATCACAAATCCTGAACACCGGAAAAACCTTTAGCACCAAAAAAACACACACACTTCCACCAACGGTATGTTAGTTTTTTTAAGAAACAAATTGCAGATACGAAATTTTTAGTCAGGAAATAATCATTTCACTTTCCATTTTTAGCAGAGTTTTTCTCAAGCATTGCCATGTTTGGCACATTTTTGAACAGTTCCTTGTTTTGGGCAAGCTTCCAAAAAACACTTTAGTTGCATTTTACAACTTTTGCATAACACCTCAACATTGCCTAGTTTGACACCTTTTCAATAGGTTCCTGTTTTGAACGAGTATCTTTCATATATTTTGATTGCATACATCTTATCATCATTGCCATGTTTGGCACTCCAGTAATCAGTTTTCATCATTTGCACGAAACCATTATCTTCCTAACTCATTTTTAGTTCAAGACCCAAAATCAGTGCAAGACCCTGCATTTTTGTCATTCAGTACGAGACCTAGCATCTTCATTCAGTGCGAGACCTATAATCAGTGCGAGATCCACTTTTTTCTTTTTCTTCATCCGTTTAGTATGAGACTTCAGTACGAGACCCACCATCTTTATCAGTGCGAGACCCATCATTTCCTTCAGTGCGAGACCATACATCTACTTCAGTGCGAGACCATACATCTTCTGTCCGTGGCCCCGGACTTTTCAAAATTGTGTTTTTCTGTTTAATTCGACTTTTATGTTCACATAGGTTAACTAGGGTCCGTGGGTTCGGACATTAGGTCCGTAGCCACGGACGGAAACAAAATTTGACCTAATTCTGCCTCCGAAACCCTAGTTTAGGATTTTTTAATTTTACAATAATTTTCTATCAAAAAATGCTAAAAAAACACAAAACAAAAAAGCTCGCGCACTTAGGTTAAAACGACTCATAATAAGCCGTAATTAAACTAAGTAGAGGAAAAATGACTTCTAGGGGTAATGAAAGTAATTGAACCCTAATTAAGTCGAATATCTAGCCCCCGAACCCAAGCTCTCCTTTCCTAATTTGATCTAGGTAAAAATTAGGTGGTGACTCATAATAGGTTCCAGTGAGCTAGCTTAGGTTTTAAAATTAATGTTATATGACATAGTTATTAATCTTAGGTTATAAGTAGACCTAAAACCCAACTAGATCCTAATCAACTTAATCATATAGGATAGGGTTTAAAGATCGAGCCTCACACCCGAATGGACTGCAAAGGAAGGGAAGTGCAGTGCCGCTGCTGCAAAAAGATAGGGAACCGAGACTTCGAGTGCTACTAGAACCCCAACGCAGAAACTATCGGCCTAAGGGGCAGTGGAAGGGAAGGTCGCCGCGACCACTGAAGGCCCGAAGGCGACTAGTCAACCATCCTTGGATCAGGGGAACCCTAACTCCTAGAAGGGGAAGGGGTCAAGAGCTGGCAAGGCCACCCTTAATGTGGTAGATCGGTCAAAGGCAGCTGAAACCTCTTATAACCTGGTACTACTTAAAACAGTTGAGTAAAATAATTGTTTGCTTACCGCATTTCATGTGTGAGTGTTAGTAAGTCTAAATGTGCACTACATGAATATTAAGTTGGAGTATAACATACAATTTACCTAAGTTAGATAATTCTAAACTAAACTTAGAACCTTCAATATATGTTATCCAATCCCTCCCACACCAACCCCCGAAGAACCACCATCAGCATCACCGAATTCCTGATGGAGCAATGTCAGGTTATCCAGCCAAGTATAATATTATGAAATGGATACCTGACACCCGAAGCCCAAATCCAAATCATACGACGATGCAACAAACTTGGAGCAGCACTTGGAGGTTTCTACACCCCGGAGTACCCGGGTGGGTTTAAAATGAATTGAATTGATTGAGTTGAAGATGATGTGCATGGCTAAGGACTGGAATCCTTACACCAAGACATACCAAGACGTGCGAGCGGAAGATGGAGCAACAATACCGAGTATACCAGAGGTGTTCCTTGCGGTTGTTAATCACGGCGTGGGAACTACTCAGCGAGTTGAATCAGATCCAATTCTTAGTGTTGAAGTGGATTTATGTATTGTTAACTTCTACCAGAAAGGTGGACGATTGGGTTTACACCAGATAAGGACAAAACACCCGAGTCTTTGATAGAGTAGGAGTACCCGTGGTGTCTTGGTCCATCGGTGATACCGCAGTATTTATGTATGGCGAGCAAAAGCATGCTAATCTCGTAAAGAAGTTGGTGTTAAAGTCAGGTGATGTATTAATCATGGGTGGGCAGCCGAGGATGCTATATCACGGTATCAAGAAGCTCAAACTGAACACGGCACCTCCGACAATAATCAATGCCACATACATGAAACCTGGACGTTTGAATTTGACCTTTAGGCAATTCTGAAGCCATGTGTAATCATGTAATGTGTGAAGCCAGTTGTACGTTAAGTATGCTATATATTGAGCTATGTCGATGCAATGTAAACCAACTTATGGTGTAAAGAGTGTGTTAATGAATAAAACAGTGTTAATTCCTTGAGTATGCCAACCGTGTTGTTACCGTTGTGCTTATAAAGTTTATGAAATGAATTAGGCTGTGCACTTGGAACGGGAGGTACACTGAGTGTGTGTAATGAGGCAGAGCTGGCAAAAGCGGCACTTTCCTCACCGATACCTTCCCAGTTAATAGCGTGGACGCATCGATCTTGTTCGACTATGGAGCCTCACACACGTTTATCTCGCTTTCATTTGCGAGGAGGCTGGGGTTAGACGGTGAAGAGATGCCTGACTTTCTAGTCACTCTCCCGTCCAAGGAGCGGATCAAGTGTACCCGCTATTACCGAGATGCCATTGTCCGAATTAAAAATGAAGATTTTCCGATCAACATGATAGAGTTCGAGGGACTCGGATTCGAAGTAATTGTAGGGATGAACTGCTTGGAGCGGTACAAAGGGCAAATCCTATGTGTCGAGCACCGTCTACTTCTTCGGAGTCCGGCTGGGGTTACCATATCATACCGCCAAAGGCCCAGGGAGCCTTCGACTCAGATTATCTCTACTATGGCTATGTATCGTGAAATACGACGAATGAATGATGTGTACCTCTGCTATGTCCAGGACATAGAGAGAGATCCAGAGTATAGCCTAGATGTACCGGTAGTGTCGGAGTTTCCCGATGTCTTTCCTAAGGAACTACCGGGCATGCCGCCAGCACAGGTAGTTGAGTTTGAAATTGATTTGGTACCGGGCACCGGACCAATAGTGAAGGCGCCCTACCATATGGCTCCGGCTGAGATGACAGAGCTCAAAAAGCAGCTGTGAGACCTACTCGACAAGGGATTCATATGCCCAACCGTTTCACCATGGGGAGCACTGGTCCTCTTCGTGAAGAAGAAGGACGGTAGTCTCCGCCTCTGCATCGATTATAGAGAGCTGAATGCTATTACGGTGAAGAACTGTTATCCTTTACCATGTATCGATGATTTGTTCGACCAAATGAAAGGAGCATCAGTATTATCCAAGATTGACTTACGATCCGTTTACCACCAAATCGGTATTCGAGAGGGTGACATTGAGATGACTGCATTCTGAACTAGATACGGTCACTACGAGTTCACGGTTATGCCGTTTGGTCTATCCAATGCACCGGCTAAGTTTATGGACTTAATGAACCGCTTGTTCTGAGATCAGTTGGACAAGTCTATGGTAGTCTTCATCGACGATATTCTTGTATATTCAAAGTCGAAGGGTGAGCATGAAAGCCACCTGAGAAGTGTGTTGCAAACATTGAGGGAGAACCAGTTGTGCAAAATTCTCCAAGTGTGAATTTTGGTTGAACCAAGTTTCTTTCTTGGTCATGTTATTTCTGAGGCTGGGATCGCTGTTGATCTCCAAGATAGATGCAGTGCGCATCTGGCCTTGGCCGAAGACGGTTACCGACATCCGGAGCTTCCTCGGTCTGGTAGGATATTACAGGAGGTTTGTGAAGAACTTCTCCGGTGTCTCAAAGCCGATGACTTCCTTAATGAAGAAGGATTCACCATTCGAGTGGACAGACGACTGCGAGAGTTTCTTCCCGAGCCTCAAGGACGCTCTAACTTCTGCACCAGTGCTAACTATACCAGATGGTACAGATGGTTTTGAGGTCTACTGAGACGCATCAAGTAGAGGTATTGGTTGTGTGTTGATGCAACACGGGAAGGTCGTTGCTTACACCTCCCGACTGTTGAAGAAGCATGAAGAAAACTACCCTACCCACAATTTAGAATTGGGTGCCATTGTCTTCGCCTTGAAGATATGGTGACATCATTTTATGGGGTAAGCGTGACAATTATTCAGACCACAAAAGTCTGAAGTATATGTTCACTCAGAAAGAGTTGAACATAAGGCAAAGAAGGTGGGTCAAGTTTCTGAACGACTCCGACATCAACCTTCAGTACAAGGAAGGTAAGATGAATGTGGTAGCTGACGCATTAAGTCACCGAAACACTCTCTCCATTCGCTAGTCTCTCACTCTAGCTTGGTTGAAGAGGTGCGAAGTGCTTAGATGTCGGATCAGTACATGCAAGAGATCAGGCAGAAGCTGATTGATGGCACATTCGAGAGTCAGAAGTACGACTTTCGACTTCACGATGATGACCTGATTAGGCTGAATGTCCGACTGTGTAATCTGAGAAGTAATTCCAAGTTGAAAGAGCGCATACTGAGTGAATCCCATTGTTCTACTACTTCGATTCACCCCAGAGCTTCAAAGATGTATAAGGGTATGAAAAGGTATTTATGGTGGACTGGAATGAAAAAGGAAGTGAATGATTATGTGGTAAGGTGTCTCACTTGTTAGAAAGTCATGTTTGAGCACCGACGGCCTGGTGGTATGGTGCAGCCAATGCCAGTGCCAGAGTGGAAGTTCCTTGACATTTCCATGGACTTCGTAGTTGGGCTTTCGCCTACTAGGGGAGGTCTAAATATGAAATGGATCGTTGTTGACCGACTAACCAAGGTAGACCGATTCATTCCGATGAAAGACACTTGGAAAGTGGCAAAGCTTGTAGAGCTCTTCAATCGAGAGATTATACGACATCATTGGGTACTAAAGACTATTGTGTCTGATAGGGATACCTGAGTCCTCTCGAGGTACTGGAGATCTACACGAGAAGTGCTTGGTTGGACCGAGCTGAAGCTGAGTACAGCGTTCCACCCTAAGACAGATGGTCAGAGTGAGCGCACCATTCAGACACTCGAGGATATGTTACGTGCATGTGTACTTGACTTTCAGACCAGCTAGATGGATAAGTTACACTTGATCGAGTTTAGCTACAACAACAGTTACCATGCTACGATCAAGATGTCTCGCTTCAAGGCATTGTACGGTAGACCATGCCGCACGCCTTTATGCTGGGATGAGTCGAGTGAGGTGGTCATTATAGGACCAGAGTATCTGGAGCAAGTACAAGCAGAAGTACGCCAGATCGAAGCTAACGTGAAGGCAGCTTAAGATAGGCAAAATCATATGCCGATGTGCGCCGACGTGACCTCGAGTTCGCTGTGGGCGACCAAGTATTCCTTAGAGATTCGCCCATGAAGGGTGTGTTTGTTTTTGGCCAAAAAGGCAAGTTGAGCCCAAAATGTGGAGCCTTATGTTGTGACGGAGCAGATAGACCCGGTAGCCTACAGGCTTGACCTGTCTACTAAGCTGGGCAAGGTACATGATGTATTTCATGTATCACAGTTGAAGAAATATATGTCCCATACGTCCCATGTACTTCAGCCTGAAAGGCTAACATTAGAGCCGACCATGCGATCAGTGGAGACTCCTGTACGGATTCTGGATACTAAAACTCGGGACTCAACTACAAGTTTGTTCGACTAGTGAAGGTTCTATGGTCTAACCAGGAAGTCGAGGAGGACACTTGGGAGCTTGAGGATAGAATGAAGGCAAGCTACCCATCGTTGTTTACTCACTAGTTTTTGTATGTATAGGGTACGGGCGTACCCCTTTTTAAGGGGGGTAGATCCGTTTCATTATGTATGTACGACATGTATTGAAATACATTGTCAATGTTGTTATGTTGCAAACCTACGGGTTTGAATGTTGTTGTGTTACCCCCGAACCTTAGAGTCCGAGGTTGTTATGTAAAGTATGTATGGTATGGAAGTTTTATTTTGCAAGTAATCCCCGTGTTCTAATTTAAATGATGCGTGGGAAACTATGAACTTTGAGACAAAGTTCTTTTAAGGGGGGTAGATTGAAGTACCCCAAACCTTAATATGTTGTTTAAATGTTAAACTATGGAATTTTAAGGATAAAAAGTGCCTTAGAAACATTAGTAGGCAATTTAAACCATAGAAAACACAATAAAGTACCCTTAAGGCAATTTGAGCAAAAACATGCTCTAAACTTGGGATAAACCTTGGTCAGGATCCAAAGAACTTTCTAAGACTTTATTAACATGCTAATGGACATGTTATATCAATTATCAAGGAAAACCAAGCTCAAAGACAAGTTAAAACACAAATTGCGCTTTAAGGAGTCTTATAGCACATTTTTGAAAAATTGTCTAAGAAATGGGTTTTGAGTGGCTAAATGCCCATGATTACACCTTAATAAACATGTGTACTACTTAGTATCACATTAGGAAGCTTAAATCAATGGGAAACCCAAATTTGTGTGCACTAATTACGAATAGTGCTCAAATAGTGCTTAATTTAGCATTAGTCAACTTTGCTTAATTGAATTGTCAAACTAGCCCATAAATATCATAACTAAGAGGAGGGGCTGGTTTTCAACATGGTGAGTCATCACCATATTCTAGTTTAATAAGAATGGAAGAAGATAACGTAAAACACGATTTGCTTTATTAAACAAGTATCTCACAAGTACACTCTCTTACCTCACTTTCCTTCATTTCCCTCCTTTCCCACCGAGTTCTTCATCTTATCCCAGCTCCAAAACTGTATTGCTACAGCACCTCTACCATTTCCAACTTCATTTGCTTGTAACTTCCAACTCCATGCTCCAAATCAAATTCCAAGACCATATTTGTTCTAGTTAGACCAAGCTCTACATTTCTATCTTTTCAAATCTTTAAGAACTCAAATTTGGTGCCATGGAGATTCTCCATTGATGGAGGAAAATCTCATCTTTTTACACCTTGTTGTTCTCCTTTGCTTAAAGGTAAGAAAAGCCAAAGAAAATTCATATTTCCTCTCATTTCCATACATGGCCAAAAATCAACTTTGATGGTGCCTTTTCTAGCTCTTTTTAATAGCTTTAATTGATCTTCAAAGGACTAGGAGGAGTCCTATCTTGCTTCTTGATCAAGCTCTCTCTCAATTCCAAGGTAAATATCAATTCTAGTGTTTAAAACACTTATGTTAATCTAGGGTTTTGTTCATGAGTAAGTATAATGCTCAATGCTCATTACCCTTATGTGTGTATTGGTTAGAAGGTTGACAAGTGAACAAGTCCTTGCCAATTTTCAATCAAAAGAAAACAAGAAAGAATGTCTTGGAGAGGAAGAGGTAAATGACCTATCCTAATGTAGTGTTATGCCTAGGGAAATTGAGCTTTAATTGCTTAATAAATAACCTAAAGAGCCAAAGGGAAATGAGTTAGTAAAAATATCCACAAGTTGCATTATAAGGGCATATGAGTTGTTGTGTGTATTTGCAAGTTGAAGGCATTTTATATATGGAAATTCTGTTTTAAGATTATTGCAATTTAAGGGCTTAAGTGCCAAGCATTTTAAGTTTATGCACTATATTGCGATGTAGTGTAGTTTGGGTGTAGTTTGTGCGTAAAGAACATTCTTAGTGGATTTGAATGTCTTGAATTGATTGAGGATGAAAAACCATGTGCTTGAGTGTAAGAATGTGTTAGGGAAGCCATGTCAAATTTTAATGAGACAAAGAATTTTAAGTATTTTAAGGTGATTTTATGACCTAGGGAGTACTAGGAATCATTAAGGGTTATATTGGTGAAAGAAAGTGAATTAAGGTGTTTATGAGTGTTAAAATGACTTAGGAATTGTCTTGGAGGATTTGAGTTCAAATGGGTGTTTTAGACGCACTAAAGTCATGGTATGAGATGTGTTAACAATTGTGCAAAAGTTGGTGGCAAAGCAAAAGAAGTGTTAGTCTTGTAAAGACCAATGAGTGAACCAAGGATGTTGATAATGAAAAATGATGGTTAAGTAGTTAAAATGGTTGTGGAGAAACACTTTGGTTAGTTGAAGTCTTAGGCAAAAACTTACATGTTGGAAGAGTAAGGAGTTAAGTTTCAAGTGTTAAGGATTTAGTAAGAAATTGAGTAAATGATTAAGGAGTTTTGATTGTGGGTGGATAATGGAGTTTGGTGGTTGGTTTAAGAGTGGGTTAGAGTGCCAAGATGATGTTAGAACATACTATGACACTTAGGGTAAGGTTTGGAGTGAAATAACACCTAGAAACAAGGTTCTAACTTCGACCTACCTAAGGAATGACCTTGGCAAGGTCGGTCGGGCCTAAATTTCCCATCCAGGAAGCTTTCTAACTTATACCGACCTTGCCAAGGTCGGTCGGGCTTAAATTTTCAAACGGGAGTGTCTCTCTGACTTGGACCAACCTTAGCACCGACCTTGACAAGGTCGGTCGGGGTGAAATTTTCAGACGGGAAAGTGTTATGGTTCCGACCGACCTTGGGACCTACCTTGCAAGGTCGGTCGGGCTTATAAAAAAATAGAAAGGAAATGTGGCTTAAGTAGTAAACCCTAGTGAGTATAATGAGAAAAAACAAGTGTACGTATAAATATGGAAACATGTCATATAATCATGTAAAGTACTTAGTTAATCGGAAGTTAAATAAGTTAATTAACCGACGTGACTAATTATGTATAGGAGCTGGATTCGGTGGTCAACAAACGAAGCAGGGACAAAGGTATGGTTTTCTTGCAGTCTGTTTGCTACCGGTTTACACCGGCTTGTGTGTTTGTTTATTTTCTGGATGTTTAAGACTTTGTAAGATTTAAATCATGAAATGAGTTTACAGTCATTGTTATTATTGTGGCGTGTGTGTGTTCCCGTACCGTTAATCTCGAATACGTGCTAACCTGGTAGTTAACCAAAGCTAGGATACGTAAGAGAGCGGTACCCAGTTTTTAACGTTTCAACTTACGTAACGTTCTAACTACGGCTATCTATGGGTGAGTTATGGTTTGTTGTTAAAGTGTAACCCATCTCCCTTGTGTGCTTTGAAATAGAGTAGAATTTGTATTTGGACAACAGTTGCAAAGAGAATGCCCACCAACGTATTGATCAAAAGCGTGTCTTCTTACATAGCTTGTGACTCTTATTTATAGGCCCCCTATAGAGTATAACCGTTTCTGTGGGCGTACACTATTCTAGAATATTCTTCAATATACAAAGTTTTCCTATAACCTATTCCCTTTACCCAATAGTTACTTCCAATCTACCGAAGAGGGCCTTGCTTCGCTTTACCGGTGGGTAAAACCATATGGATTTACGTTCTTCCGCAGTCTGTTTAAAGAATGGCTCTTCGGACGCGAGAACCCGATCTTGGGACCGGTAGGAGGCTCTTCTGTTGTCTCCGCTAGTGGCATGGATCCTTTGCTAGCCACTTGGTTAATACGCGTGGTGGAACCCCACTTCATCAGTCCCACGAGATTTTTCCTCGTTCTTCGAGGAAATCTCTCTTTCCGGTAACTCTTTGCATTTTCAGTTCTGCTCCCCCTAGTCCCACAAGACTTTTTTTTTGAAAAAGGATTTTAAAGAAAAAAGTCTTTGATCTTGCTCTCAAGTTCCTCTTTGCTGAGAGCCCATCGGTATTTGTCTGGTGTTTCAGTTTCAACCACCTTGTTTCTGAATGTGCCCTTCGTTCCTTTTCCTCCAGTCCCACGAGATCCACCTTCCAGCAGGCTTTTTCGACTTTTATTCCGGTTATTTTTTCGTTATTTCCAACCATTTTTATCCGTTTTTTGAATTTCTACCGTTGGCGGCGTTCTGGTAGCGTGTGCCTTCTGGTCGCTATCCCCTCGTCTTCCGAGATTTCCCCTTTCCCTGACACAGCTACCACGATAGGTCATGATTACCTAGATGGGACGTGCTCCTCCCCCTTCCTTGCTTATATATAGCGATTAGTTTCCTTCCTTTTCTCTTTCCTGCTCCCTAATTCCTCGCTCTCTTCTCTTGCGTCTTCTTTCTTCCGTGCCTTTCCCTGCCCTTTGCTTGCCTGAATTTTCTCCTTTCTCTGTTTGCAATGGACCTGTCAAGCCCAAACTCTTCCATTCCGGCGTCGGCGGGATCGACACTTTGAGTATGTATTGTAGGTGTAGTAAGACCGAAATTGTTGTCGGCATTAGTCTGTAAATACTCGGTACAGTTGGAATGTATATGTATATTAACTGTTGGAAATGGAATGAGAATGTAATGTGTAGTTGCTCGGGAATCTGGTCCATCAGACCGATACAATGTATATGTATTAGCCTTGTTAGCCACGTGGGTAGCTAACGGCGTGTAACACCATTGAGTTAAGTAATGTGATGAGTTAAGTTTTCCGCTGCAGTTTATTGTTAAGTGTATGGTTGTAGTTGGGATGTTACAAAAAGTGGTATCAGAGCGATTCGCTCTGATGACAGAATTACCGAGATTAGGAAGTACTGAGTTAGGATTTTAGTACTTTGGGTTAAGGGTTGAGAGATAACATGAGAGATACGGTAGATAGGAATTACCAGTGAGTATTGGAAACCTACAATATCCTTCCCGCCCTCCACAATCCCTATTTTATAACTCAGAAAGAACGCCGGAGAGATGAAAGTCCTCTCTCGAGAATACCCGATCTGGTTGTTATTAAGTATCTCTAAAAGTACAGAGAACCTGTCATACGGTAGATCCCGAAAAGTGGGAATCCCGGAGACTGTTTCCATCTAAACAATGTTAACTGCATTTGATAGCAAAGAATGAAGAATCTTGTGTATAGAAGAATGGAATTTCTGGCAACCTGGGTCGACATGCCGAGCAGTCGAGAACCACCAGCTTGCAACGCACCAACCGTGCAACAGTAAAGAAGTGAAGTAATGGAACCCGAGACGCGTTTCTGCGGGACCACAATTATTTTATAATGTCGCCAACGGTAAACCAACGACTAAGGAAGTACAACGTAGTACCCAAACAAGATACAAGTCTCAGTAACCACGACAAATGCGTGGAACGGGCTACGAAGAGGATACAATACTGAGTAAAAAGGGGTCTCCAAGAATGGGGAACACCCCAGTTAATGATTATCATGTGAAGACAGTGAGAAGTCGCCCAGAGGATTTATTGTCAAGACAGTAAGATCAAGTAAGGGCCAGCAAGGCCACTGATGACAGTGCGGGTAAAAACAACACCACAACCGGTATGTGTGGAACCAATAGCCAGTTAGCATGGCGCACTTGCCATGGCAAGTGCTGCTATAACAGGGCTATTCGGGATAAATTTTAACTACAGAAGTACATAGTAAAGTACCACGAAGTTAAGTGAGATAATCATGACTGTGGAAGGGCTTAACAGCCTAACCTTTGTAATTGGGAATACACCGGTCAGCAAGAATCTAGACTTGGTTAAGGCAAGAAGACGTTGTGAAACCATGAGAATTTTTCTTTCAACTCAGATTTATTTCAAACCCTTTTTCTTTCAAAACCAAAATTTTCTTTCAAACCCATAATTATTTCTAACCTTCTTTTAAACCAAACCAGAGGACCTACCCCGGCCTCAGCGCCACATGGTAGGTAAGTTACAACCAGTTCACCTTTGAACACCGGACGGAAACCGGTAAACCCAAGGGTAGCAACCCGAGGGAATAAATTGAGTTCATAGTAACACAATGGTGATAGATTGTCCCTTGATTAAGTTCGGGAAGCACGGAATGCGTATCGTGGCAGGACAATATAAGGGAGTTGACAACAGAATACTTCACCTAGGCGTGTGACGGACACTACGAGTGTACCAACTGATATGTGGGACGACCGCACTCCGATAGGATCTTGTGGGCCTGACAGACCTACTTATGGGTTAGTCGGGTAAGTAGCAATGTATCAGTAGGATACCTCATATGTATACGAGTAGAGTCGGGAACACGAGAAGTAGTCGACTCCATCCTACGGTCAGTAGTAAAAGTTAAACAAGAGCAACAGATTACCATCGAATGATTGAAATGAAAGAATCCAGCTAAGCAACCGAGACTAAAGGAATTAGTGAATTTGTTCAAGGAAATGTTTAAGAGTCAGGAAGTGCGAAGTGCACTGGTTAGTAAGTATAGACATAGCATATGTCTCAAGTGTCACGAGGGATAAACATGATAGTTGGAGCGGTGACCCAGCCTATACAAGGTAAGGCTGATGCCTAATGTGGACACATTAATGTGAAACAATGGGATGAAACTCCCGGAGTGATCACCTAGACTATCAGGAAATATCGATCTTCACAAAGGAAGATATTAAACCCAGCTAAGAATGCAAGGCGATGTAGTTAACTATACGTACCCACCAGTACCCACGTCAGGAGGAAGACTGACATTCATAGGGGCATCCCATGAAAGGAAGCATGATGCAACGACCTTGTCATGAAGCCCAATATAACCTCTAAACCATGTAATGTTGTACAGGGAAGTAAATGTGTGTGAACGGCCTACAATGAGCAGCGCTCGAGGCAGTAAGGCTTATAAGCCACAAACAAAATGTGTTATATAATTTAGATTGATTATGGAAGTTTATGTTGTACAAGTGAATAGAGCGGAGAACGAACCACTATTTTAAGGGTGGGGATACCTCTCGATATTGTGAAACCGGGGAAGCGGTAGTTATGTAAACCAAGTTTAAGAAATACGATAAGGATTGAGCATGTTGCTATTACCCTAGAGTGATTTGAATAAGAATAATACGAAAAGAAGTGTTAGTACCAGTCGTGGAGACCAGAAGAGTAATAAGTTTAATAGCAACCACCATAGGTGAGTGATGCTAAATGTAGAGTGAACAACACTAAAGGAGCGTAAAGACTCGAAAAATATTGTATTCATAAATCAACCAAGTAAGTGGCGAAACACAGTGTAATGGCGGAAGCTAATATAATAGTGGATGTAGTATAATTGATGTTGTATTGAGTGAGGTTACGGTGCGCAATAAGCGACCGTTGTATAAATATTGTTAAACGATAATATGGCAACTAAGTAGAGTTATGAGTTAAACTCAGTGGAGATACAACGGTAAGTGATAGCAAAAACTAGGCAGTAAGCCAGCAGCCAGTATTATGAGATAAGGATCTTAGTGAAACACATTGTTCATTGCTATTACAATCGAATAAGAGATTTACTGTCAAGAGTTTACGCCTCTGCACCCTGTATGACTGAGTGTTTTGGTATTGCACTTGCACAGTAATGATCGAGTGAGATAGTTAGGAATTTGGGAAATGTTAATTGTGGTAGAAGTAGAAAGAGGCTTATAACGCCATAGTGACCGATGCATAGGAAATGCAAGGTCGCACCAATGAAATGATACTGGTACAAAACCAAATGTGGAGGCATGATTAGCAAAGTGACTGCAGTAACATGGAATACCAAATATTGGTATGGAATATACCTCAAGTGTGGGAAGTAACTGAGAGAGCACTACCATTAGGTAGTAGTTCAATCTCAACCGACAGTAAGTCGGAAGGAATCAAGACAATCATTGTGAAATACATAGCAGTATACACAGTAAATTATCATGGAAGTGGATAGAAAGTTTGTAACTCACCGAATTCTCTCACGGCAAAAGATACCACACGTCGGTTGAGAAACCATTATTACAAAGATAAAGGTGATAAATGGGAGTTGTTGTAAAATATAGTAAGAATAACGAATGGGGCAAACTAAGCTCTAAAGTTATCAGAGTCGCACAGCAGAGGTCAGTGAACCCATGCTTCAGATACCGAATATGCATCGTGAATAAGAATAAATGGCTAATTATTAATGCCTAGAAGCCTCACAGGCCAGAACCGAAACGTGGTTATGGGTTAAACAAACTCTAATGAGAATTCTTGGTTTAGGGACTAAACCGCCAATATGGTTAAGATCCTCTAACCAGAACACATTGTATAACAGCGACCGCGTGGAAATTAAAATACTTCACGACGACGGTAGAACATTTTAACCCAATGCAGTGGTTGATTACGGGGGCGTAATCCCTTTTAAGGGGGGAGAGCGCAAAACCGCTTAGTGTGTTTTACCGTACAGTGTACGTGAACTATGTTGTGCATAGCACAAAATAATTTGTTTGGATGATTGGTGCGTGGGTTACATAAACATACGCATTCATTCATGGTTTATTTGTGGTAATTTTGCACAGATGATGCGAAATACCATTGTGATAAGTGTGACTACTTTGTTAATTGTTGTGTGGTAGTACAAGTAAAAGGGGGTAAAGAAACTCCCGGGGATAAAAACCCCGACAGTGTATAAATGTAAAACTGTGTGTTGTATTTTGATAAAATATATGTATATATGTAATATAGTGATTCATAAAAGGGTATGAAACCGACATAGAACCTAGTGAGAATAAGATTCCCTAGGTAACTGGATTAAAGTGATGGATAACTGATAGACGGAGTTCTATCCCTTGGAGATGTAATGGTTATGACTAGAAAGACTAAAAAGATAGAAAATTGAAATGACTGTATTATTGATGCTTGAAAATGAAGTGGGAGGTGGAACTTGATTTGTATGTGATCAAGGGAAGCCAGACACAAATTGGGGTGGAAGGATAGTTCAACACTGATGCTGATCAAATCAGGGTTGGATGATTCTTGAAGCTCCCTATAAGTGGTCACAAATAACCCGCAAAGAAAGATGCAAAGAGCATAAGTTGGCTTGGAGTTGTATGCGTTTTCAAAAAGGATTTCAATTGGTATTTTTAAAACCTTCAATTGATACTTTAATTAAAGAAATTTCTATACTTAACCTCGTACAGAATATTTTGTAGTACTTGCTCATGAGCTGGGGACATACAAGCCTTCGTCTTCAGACCGATGACATGAGAAGTATATATGTTAAGATTAAGTGATTGTTTTGATCTCCCAAAGGAATCTGCGGGATGACAATGTATATAAGGGGTATTTTTGGTTGCTATACATGCTAAGACATGTTGTGTGGTATGTGTAATAAATATTATTTTGACCTTGAGGCCTAATGTGGTTGAGTTCTGAATTGGTTATGTTACCCAGACCTGAGAGTTGGAGGGTTGATATATGGATACAAACGTGGTTATGTTACCTGGACCTTTGAGTCCGAGGTTGTTATGCAAGTATGGTATGTTATGGATGTGGTTATGGTAGTTATGTGAAAGTATGTTTCGTTATGGAAGTTTTATTTTGCAAGTAATCCCCGAGTTCTAATCCAAATGATGCGTGAGGAGTGTGAACTTCGAGGACAAAGTTCTTTTAAGGGGGTAGATTGGAATACCCCAAACTTTGATATGTTGTTTAAATGCTAGACTATGGTATTTAAAGGCTAAAAAGTGCCTTAGAAAATGCTATTAAGTACATTAAACCATAGTAAACACAGTAAAGTACTACTAAGGCAGTTTGAGCAAAAACATGCTCTAAGCTTGAAATGAACTTGGTTAGGACCCAAAGAGCCTACCAAGACTTAATAATATTCAAATATTATTTATAAGGCTAATTAAGTCCTTAAGAAACATTGGTAGACAATTAAACCAAACAAAACACAAGAAAACACCTTAAAGTTAATTTAAGCAAATACTGCTCTAGACTGGTGTAACCTTTTATAATACCTAAAGGTCATTCCTAGACCTTATTAACATGCTAATGAACATTTTAAATCAATTACTAAAGAAACCAAGCTTGAAAACAAGTTAAAACACAAAATGTGCTTTAAGGAGTCTTAAAGCACATTTTTTGAAAAATTGTCTTGGAAATGGGTTTTGAGTGGCAAAATGTCCATCATTACTCTTTAATCAACATTTGTACTACTTAGTATCACATTAGGAAGTTTAAATCAATGGGAAATCAAAAATTTCACAATTATGTGCCTTAATTTGTGAATAGTGCTCAAATAGTGCTAGTTTAAGTTATAAGTCAATTATTTGGTCAACAAAGACCATAAATATCTCTAATATGTAAGGGGGACGGTTTTCTATGTGGTGACTCACCACCATGTGCTAGTTAATTAAAGAAAGGAAGAAAAGTAAGTAAAAAGTAGAAATTACCTTTATAACATAAATATCTCCAAATGACTACCTCTCCCTCATTCTCTTCTTTCTTCTTTTTTCCCACCGTCACTTACCTTCATCCTCCCAAGAAAAAAACCGTTCTCCAACAGTACCACCTCATTCTCATCTTCTTTTGCTTGTAACTTATGATTCCATGCTCCAAATCAATTTCAAGACTACCTTGTCTTAGTTAGAGTGAGCTCTTCATTTCCCTCTTTTCAAATCTTCAAGAACTCCATTTTGGTGCCATGAAGAATCTCCATTGAAGGAGCTTGAGCTAATCTTTTCATGCTTTGTCATTCTCCTTTGCTTCAAGGTAAGGAAAAATCAAAGAAAATCTAAGTTCCCTTCATTTTCATACATAACCGAAAATTCACCTCTTAATGGTGCCTTGTCTTCTCTCTTCTTAGCTTAATTCAAACTTCAAAGGACTAGGAGGAGTCCTATCTTGCCACTTATTCAAGTTCTCTTTCAAATTCCAAAGGTAAACATCAATTTAAGTGTTTTAAGACACTTATGTAAATCTAGATTTAATTATGAGTTTGAGTATTAAAATTAATGCTCATTACCCTTATATGTGTATTGTTAGAAGATTGACAAGTGATAAAAGCTCCTTGCCAATTTTCAATCAAGAAAGAACAAGAGAAAACAAGTGAGAAAGCTTGGAAAACAAGGAGGTAAATGACCTCTCTTAATGTAGTTTTATGTACTAGGGAATTGAGCTATATTTGCTTAATAAATAACCTAAAGAGCTAATGGGAAATGAGCTAGAAAACCTATCCACAAGGTGGACTAAAAGGACATGGGAGCATTGTTGTGTGTATTTGCAGGTGAAGGCATTTAGATGTGGAAATTTAGTGTATAAGTTTAATGCAATTTAAGGGCTAAGAGCCATGTTATTTAAGGGCCTAAGTGCCAAGAAATTTAAGTTTATGCATTATATTGTGTTGTAGTGTTGTTTAAAGGTTTAGTTGTGTGTAAAGAACATCTCTTGTGAAGATGGATATCTTTGGTGGTTAAAGGATGAAAAACAATATGTTTGTGTGTAAGGAATGTGTATTAAGGGATTGAGTGTTCTTGGATTGTTAAAGGTGGAAAACTATATGTTTTAGTGTAAGGTGGTACAAGAGAAGCTATGGTAAAATTTAGTGGATAAACAAAGGAGTTTATGTGTTGAAATGGGATTTTATGACCTAGAAGGTACTAGGAATTTGTTAAGTGTTAAGATGGTGAAAGAAAGTGAAATAAGGTGTTTTTCTTAGGTTAAGGTGCCTTGGGCATTGTTTTGGTGGATTTAGAGTTAAATGGGTGTTTTTTATATACACCAAAGTCATGTTATGTGAAGTGTAAATTCTTGTGCAAGTTTTGGTAAACAAAGGAAAAATATGCCTGTGAAGGTCTAAGTGTGAACTAGTGGAAGATATAAGAAGTTGTGTGTGGGAGGTGTATGTGAGAAGTAATGCTTTTGAAGTAGTGATAATGTTTGTGAGACAACAGCTTGGTTAGTTGAGGTAGTAGGCATAATATACCACTTAGAAATCTAAGGAAAAATGTAATAAGTGCTAGGAATTGTTGTAAGAAATTGAGTAACAAGTTAGTGATGATTTAGGAAGGGTTAGTGCTTGTTTTAAGGTGTTTTAACATGTAGGAAACATGTGGAAAAATTATGGAATGATTAGGTAAGGTTTAAGGTTGGATTAGGGTTGAAAATGATGTTTTACAACTTATTAACATGGTCCGGGACCTAGCCCTTGTATAGGTACCCGGACCACCCTAAAAATCAGCCGAAAGACAAGTTTACAAGTGGTATGGGTCCTTAGTCTAGGACCAAGACCCGTACCAAGTGAAAATAAAGGCCGAGACTACATTCCAGTGTTGGTCCAGGACCTTAGGTCCGGACCAAGTCCCGGACCAGGGCAAAAATGGCTTAAAATGTGCTTTAATGACTTCTAATGATGGGGGGTTGAATGGTAATGGTTTTAGGTGATGTTAGGGCCTTGTTTGGTGACATGTAAAGGCCTTAAAATATGTAAACAAGTGTTAGGGTTGATGTGAGAGTTGTGAACTTAGGATCACAAGAGTAAAATTAAGTGTAACGGATGACGGGGTTAACTATGGGTGCATTAGACGTTAAACAACATATTACCCCAATGTTAATGAAAGTAATTGTAATGCTACCAGTTGTTTGAGGATTGTTCGAGGAACATAGGAGGACACAATAGAGTGGACCTCAGTGACAGGTATGGTTTTCTTGCAACCTGTGTCCTACGGGATTACACCGGCTTGTATGCCAATGTGTTTCTCTGTGTTTTGCCACCTTATAAGATAAAAACATGTAATGAGTTTATGTAATTCGTCTATGAGGTGTGTGTAGTCTGATACCGTTTAGCTTCAAATATGTGTTAAACTTAACTAACCGACTCTAGGATCACATAATAGGTCGGTATCTAGATTTAACGACCCAAACCATGGGAACGTTCTAACCACGGCTCTGCGTGAGTTAGTTGTATGTTGTTTATGTGTGTAAGTATGTTTACTACCCTGTGCGTGTCTAACTGGATCTAAACACCTACTTGTGAATTAATGTACTAAGTTCAATAATGGGACTTCTAACAAGTGCTAACCAGGGAGTGAGGAGTCTGGTCGTTCCGGCCACGCGTGTGAGTATGGGTTCATTGTCATATCAAGTTTGATCATCTCCATATGTTATGGTTGTTTTCTTTTTTGTTCCAACCTTCCCTTTAGCTTAACCAAGGCTATTTTACTGACTCACGTCGGGCCCAGGGGCATACTATGTTTGTTCGGTGTGCTTGGATTACTATATCCGACGCACTTGGGGTTAAGTTATCCGTTCATCTAACACGGTAACGATTTATGTAACGAGCTTAGCATGAGTTTGGCAACATTCTCTAGGCACTCCAAGTGAACTAACTATGTTTGGGTCGGTTCCTAAAGAGAACCGTTCCCGTTATGTTATGTGTTAATGTTGCGATGTTATGTGAGATGGTCGTTAAAATGTGAAATGCGTTGTTATGTGGAGTATGTGGATCATGGATATGATGCCCAGGTTATTATAAGGCGATTTGGAGCATAACCCGACTAGTGGGTAAGTGTCGTCTATTAAGGAAATAGCTCCATTAAAGGAGAAACCCTCTAGGGTTAAAGAACACCATGAGTGATTTAACGAGTATAGATGTGTTGACTATTTGGTTGAGCCCATTGTGTGGGTATGTAATGTGTTATGTGTTTGTAGTTTACATGCATGATTTAAATATAATCAACCGCATGCTTAGACGACAATTAGTTGTGCGTGGCCCGGTAGTATGTGGGCTGCACGATTACCATACCAGCAAAGGTGTTGAGCCCCCTAGGGGGCCAACCTTTCTTTTCTTTCCTATTTCAGGTACAAGGAGCTGGAAGCCGTTCGAGAGTATGACGGGTGTGAGCCTCGATTTTTAACCCCTATCCTATGTTGATTAAAGCTGATTAGGATCTAACCGGATTTTAGGTCCACTTATAACCTAAGATTAATAACTATGTCATATAACAATAATTATTAAAACCTAAGCTAGCTCACTGGAACCTATTATGAGTCGCCACCTAATTTAACCTAAATGAAATTAGGAAAGGAGAGTTCGGGTTCGGGGGCTGGTATACGACTTATTTAGGGTTCAATTACTTTCATTACCCCTAGAAGTCGTTTTCCTCTACTTAGTTTAATTATGGCTTATTACGAGTCGTTTTAACCTAAGTGTGCGAGCTTCTGGTTTTTTTGTTTTTTTTAGCATTTTTTGACAGAAAATAAAAGTGGAAACTGAAAATACCTAAACTAGGGTTTCGGAGGCAGAATTAGGTCAAATTTTGTTTACGTTCGTGGCTACGGACCTAATGTCCAAACCCGGAACCTAGTTAACCTATGTGAACATAAAAGTCGAATTAAACAGAAAACGCAATTTTGAAAAGTCCGGGGCCACGGACAGGATGTCCGTGGGCCCGGACATTATTTTAGAAAACCTAAATTTTGAAATACCGCCACCGTCCGGGCTTACGGACAAGGCGTCCAAGACCCCGGACATAGCGTCCGTGGGTGCAGACCGCCTCGGATGGCGGCGTTTGGGAGGTTCCGACGGTGTTTTGAGATCAAATTTTATGGGTGTGTAGCCTGAAAGATGTACAAAACGTTAGTGATTGAAAGTTTTCAATTTGACTACGAATTAAAGACGAAAACTTATTGAACAAGTTAGTGGACAGAAACGCAACAAATCTTAATTCAGAAGCAAAGAAAAGTCAATTCGAAGAGGAATTTCAACCAGAGGTGTATTGAGATCAGTGGAGTTAAAGATTTGAATTTTAACCTATTTGGGCTTCGAGATTTGGTTGTTCCTTCACTTTGGGAAACTTCGAACGCTTCATTGATGCCGTTCCAGATTGAGTTCGGCCCGAGCTTCTGGTTATTGATTGTTGATGATGTTCTTCACGTTTTGGAGGTGGTTTGGTGGATGTTTGATGATTGTTGATGTTTTGGGAGTTGAAAAATGTGTTTAGATGGTAATTTCGGGGGAGTTTTGATGTGATTTTGGGCTTGATGTGTAAAAACGTGAAGAGAATGAGACGGCTGCCTTCTTGAGAGTCTAGGGTTCTTGAGGTTCTGATTTTATCATGGGATAAGGTTCCTTATATAGGCTTCCTTAAAGATAGAAAAATCCGGTAAAAACCAATTTACCGACGTTTTAGCTCAAGGGCTTCCAAAAGGAATTTGATTATAAAATTGTACACATGGGTAAAGGATGATATTTCTGATTTTTCTAAAGTGGAAACGAATTTTTTGGAGATTGGAATATTTTTAAATTCAATTTCCCGTCAGATTCAATCAGAAATTACTATAAATTATTGGAAATTCGAAAAATCAAAATTCCAACGCCATTACGCTTCAAATGTCACCGTCTATCATGGGTTAAAATTTCAAAGCATTTTGAATTGATTTGACCCTTATTTGGAGGAGAGAAAGCCTATAGGGGGCTTAGGAGCCTTAAAAAATTACAAAAATGCCCCTGGAGATGACTAAGTTGTCCCTAGTACTCTGAAATGTGCCGATCGAATTGGGAACCCTCGCTACTAGCCTATTAGTAGAGACTCTCTTCCAGGGGGGTTGAAATTTTGGGTATACAGATTGCCCCCCGTCAACTAGACTTTGTAACGGAAATGAAAAGGCTAGTTGATGCTGAGTGATACCCCAAAATTTTGGATCTTAAAGACCCCACGTGCAACTGAAATCCGATAAGTCGTGTCGAGCTGTTCTAAGGCGCTGACTACCTATGAGCAAAGTGGAAGGATGTCGAGTGATTTTAAGGCGTCGACCACCTAAAGGTAATAATGAAGTAATGTCGGACTATTCTAAGGCGCCGACTACCTATAAGGATGATATGATGTCAACTATTCAAAGGCGTTGACTACCTATCAGTGAATGAAGTGATGTCAACTATTCTAAGGCGCGCTGACTACATATCAGTGATTGAAAATTGGTGTTGGGCGAGTTCTTCTATTCGGGTGAGTTCTTCTACTCTGGTGAGTTCTTCTACTCTGGTGAGTTCTGTTGCTCTGGTGAATCTGATCTTTGGCTGAGAATCTGTATCCCTTTATCTTTGGCTGAGAATCTGTATCTCTGAAGAATTTGTATCTTCGGCTGAATATGTATCTCTTAAGAATCTGTATCTTTGGCTGAGAATCTGTATCTCTGAAGAATCTGTATCTTCGGTTGAGAATCTGTATCTCTGAAGAATCTGCATCTTCGGCTGAGAATCTGTATCTCTGAAGAATCTGTATCTTCGGGTTATGGAATGATAACGGCCTCATGTAAACGATTGTGATGAAAACTGATCGCTGGAGTGGCAAACATGGCAATGATGATAAGGTGCGTGCAATCAAAATGTATGAAAGATACTTGTTCAAGACAAAAACCATTGGAAAATGTGCCAAACATGGCAATGCTAAGGATTGAAAATTGTCCAAGGCAAGACATTGCTAGAAAGTGTGCCAAATGTGGCCATGATGAGGTTATGAAACCGAAGTGCTTGAAGGAAATTTGTTCAAAACAAGAAATGTTGAAAGAGGTGCCAAACGTGGCAGTGTTTGAAGAAAATTCTGTTTAGTGAAAAGGAAAGTGAAATTATCATTTCCTAACTATAGACTTCGGACTTGTAATTTATCTCTTATGAGATGAACATGCCACCGGTGGGGTATGGTGTATGATGTGGGCCTTGGTGCTGTGGAGGTAAGGGCTTATGTGGGCCTGTGTAGTGGTGGTGTACGGGTAAGGGCTTATGTGGGTCTGTGTGGTGTATGAAGTGAAGGTAGGGCTTATGTGGGCCTGAGGTGTTTGATGTGGAGGTAAGGGCTTATGTTGCCTATGGTGGGATGGTGGTGGTGATGTTTGAGCTCTAGGTTCCAATTGGTGTTGCCATAGCAATTGTTGGGACCAACAATTGCCCCAGTATTTTTCCTTAAGACGATCTGAGCTAGAGTTCATGGCAATCGATCGGAACGATCGATTGCCCCCAGTATTTTCTTTTAAACGCGCGAACGAGTCTCGTCCTCACAGGGTCAAGGCTTATGTTTTTATGTGGTGCTTCCTAACCTACACTCGGCATGTTTTGGTGTTGCCCTCGTTCCTCACCTACGGTCACAACTTCTAGACCATTGAATTCGATATTTTAATGGATTTACGCATTTGATCTGTTACTTTCACGTGATTGGACACACAATTATCAAGTCGGAAGCCTTAAAGCTTATAACATGGCCATAGGGTGTGATGAAGAACAACGGGACCATGGAGGGATATGAGGTATGATGTGGAGCTTAAGGGGTGACCAAAGCTGCACTTGCGTCTTCTCTCGGATTCATCTTCCCTGTCTTGAAGTCGTCTAGCTGCTTTGTGTTGACGTTGTTTTCGAGCTTCTGGACTTGGACTTTTGAAGTTGTCCTTTACACCATTTCTTTTTTTTTGTCATTCGGATTTCCTCGAGGCACTTTGGTTTGCCTTGTTGTTTTATCCTTTCTTGACTTCGCCTTCGGGGTTCTTGTATCTCCCAGTTTTGAGTTTTGAGAGCTATTTTGATGTGAGCTCTTTGGATCCTGTGTCACTTTGGGACCATTTACGGATCACTTCATCATGCTAATAGCGGCTTGGCTTCTCTGGACTGATGAAAACGTTATCTGAGAGTCAGGCTCCTCGCTTCCTTTGGTCACCGGGTCGGTTATTCATCACGGGCTGGCTTGTTCTATGGAGCTTTGCAATATCGAAAAGGGATATATGAAAGGCTCAGCGGGGGCACCTAGGGTTTAATGTCAAGGTTCACAAGCTTTTGGCTATGTGGTGCTGTACCTAGGCGCTTCGTCATTCCTGATAGTTGTGTATCCGCTCTTTGTTACTTTTCGCAGGTCTAAGAGTAAATTTACAAATTATCTCCTTCGGTCAAAGTTATGCCGTTTACCTTACCTTTGAATGTGGTCTCGCCAGAGTCGTGTAAAGATGACACGCTCGTTCACTCATGGTTTTTTCCACTCAAGTCACTCTCGTGAATTCTCACTCTAAGACTTGTTCGCATATTTAAACGAAAGGTGAAAGATGATGAACTTTAAACTCAGATTGCCCCCAGTATTAATCCAGGGTTTATAACAACATTTGGCAAATGTAGACTTGAACCGCTTCGTGGGTTGTTTGGATGTTTTGGGGTGAGTAGTGGTGTTTGGTTGGACATGTTCATCTTTTAGAACAAAAGACAAGTCGTTTTGTTCAGTTGCCGAGAAATGATCGTTTCATGAACATTAGTTTTAAGAAATGTTTGCTAGTGAGCAAGATGATTTGGTTGAAGGTGCAAGGTGAATGAACACATTTCTTTTATTATCATTTTTGTGATTACAAACTGAAAAAGCCGAAAAACTGAAATTTAAAATTTAAACTCCATTAAAATAGAAATGTGATAAACATCCCATAAAATTGAAAAGAGTAAACAAAACACTACTAGACTTTTGCTTATTCAACAAACTGGAGTCCTTGCTCGATAAGGTCTTCAATCTTGTGCTTCAATGCTCTACAGTCGTCAGTACTGTGTCCTGGTAGTTGATGAAACTGGCAGAACTAATGGAGATGTTCCCCGGCTTGGGTGATCCCAGGACTAGGTGAGAGAGGCTATAGTAAGTCTAGCTCTTGTAGCTTCACGAGTGCTTGACTGAGAGGCCGGCCAATGTCGGTAAACTGTCTCGGTGCAGAGAACCTCTTGGATCGGAGTGAGGCCTTGACACTCTGCTTTGCAGCACTGGGTCTTTGTATGGTGCTCACTTGGTATGAAGCTTGAGTTGCTTTGGCCGGTCCTGACTTAAAGGTCTCGATACTCACACCCTGGGCTTTGGGTTGTCCCAGCTTCAGCTCGCCTTTGTGAATCTTTTCTTCCATGACTCTTACCTGTCCCATCAGCATGTCGAAATTAGGGAAGTATGTGCAACTCATCTCGTTGTTGTATTGTCTCTGCATATTGTCCACAATCATTCGAATTTGTTCTTGCTCATCCATTTTGTAGGCATAGCAGCGGACTTCATCCTCCACCGTTTGATGAAGTCGGACATTGATTCACTGTTTTTCTGCCGGGTACTGGCAAGGTCGGACCTGGTGACTTCAAGATTCTTAGCATACTCGAAATGGTGCAGGAAAGCTCACAAACCTCTTCATAGGTTTTGGTATTCATCCTCTGAGTCAAGTACCAACGTTGAGGTATTTCATCGAGATAACGGGCGAAAACCTTGGCCTTCTGCATGTCATTCAACCTGAGGATGGACATTTCCCTATCGAACATCGCCAGATGAACCTGCGGGTCTGAGGAACCCTTGTAGAGCAAGTGTGGGTAGCTTCAACTTTAGAGGGAGATTAACCTCGGGGTACGATTCCATAGAGGAGTAATCGAAACCGGCTGGCTTGCTAGCTTTTTCCATGCGCTCGATCCTTTTAGGGTCTTCCTTAATTCTGCGGTTAGTTGGCGGTCCGGGACGACTTTCCCTACAAATCTTTGTGCATCCTGGGCCTCAATAGAGTTAACTTCGATGTAGTCACGCTCGTTCCTAGAGTCAGCAATCTTTCCTGAAATGTTTTCCTGATGACCAACCTCAAGGGAATTGATTTTGCTTTTAGCTCTTCGATGATGGTGACATACTTAGCCTCCATGTCATTAGTTGTGGACCTATGTTTCTGTTTCATGGCATCAAAGGCGGCCATGTACCTTTGCTCTAAGGCTGCAAACTGGGCCTCCATACTGACTGGGTTTCCTCCCTCTGCCATACTTAGGATTCGGGCTTATCTATTAGAAAACAAAAGTGGATTGAGCTAAAATTTGGACCGTGAAGAAGTTTTTGGAAAAAACTTGTTTAGGCTGCAAGAAAAGCACATGAGCTGAAATGTTTTGAAGATTGTGGGTAGGCACTTAGGCCCGAAATGAGTTGGAAGGGAGGCGCCTAGAAATGTTTGAAGAGTGTGGCTATTGGGCCAGAGTATTTTGAGAATTGGGCACTTGGGCCAGAATGTGTTTGGGCTAGAGGTAAAGCACATGCCAAAATGATTTCTAAACCATGTTCTTGATGTGAATTGGAATTTGGGCCAAGTATTTCTGATTGGGCCTAAAAGATGATGCCTGCGTCTAAGATCTTGGGTCAAAGCCCAAGTGAAAAGTCTTCCTAGACTACAATGGGTCTTGAAGTGGAAATGCCTGATGGATTTTCATGAACTGCTTTAGGTGGATTTTTTTTTCATGGGCCTAGAACTAAATTGATAATTAAAATTGGGCCGAAAGAGAGAAATCACCTAAGTCTAAACTTCTGGGCCGAAGCCCAAATGATTCACATATCAAGCCAAACAGGACCTCTGGGCCGCCAACAATAAAGCCCTAAATTTGGGTTGGGCTGAGTTGATGTAGGAGGAAAGTTCCTATCAATTCCTAGGCTGGGTAGTGGGCCGATCGCACAAGCAGACAAGGCCCACACAAATTCTACATGTCCTTACTTGACGCTTATCCAATTCGGGTATGGATCGATCCGGAGAGGTGCTTGGGGCATGGGCCCAGGTCACCACAAAGGAATAGGCCTTGCACGCTATTCTCTTTGGGCTTCCCCACTTTTTTTCACATCACCTGAAAATTGTGCGTCTACGGTCGGGTCTTTGACTGACCAAACAATGGTCTAGGTAAGGACACTGCCAGGAAAACGCTTGGGGCTAAAGCCCAGGTATTAAGGGGATGTGGTTAGACGACATCCTCCTCTTTTCCCCCGCTTATTCACATCACCTAAAAGGTGTGAGTCCCTGACAGGGGACCCTCAAACGGGTCCCGGGTGAAATTGGTTTGCGTGGACCCTCGCTCTCATATGATGCAAAGGTGCAGAAAATTAAAGTGCGCACAAAAGTAAACAAGCAAAGTAATAAAAGCCATAAATAAACAATTTCCGAGTTAAGCCCTCCTTCTTAAAATTAAACAAGTTAATATTAAGAAATATTTTTTGTCCCAGCAGAGTCGCCAGTCTGTGAGCCTCGATTTTTAAACCCTATCCTATGTTGATTAAAGCTGATTAGGATCTAACCGGATTTTAGGTCCACTTATAACCTAAGATTAATAACTATGTCATATAACAATAATTATTAAAACCTAAGCTAGCTCAGTGGAACCTATTATGAGTCGCCACCTAATTTTAACCTAGATGAAATTAGGAAAGGAGAGTTCGGGTTCGGGGGCTTGGTATACGACTTGTATAGGGTTCAATTACTTTCATTACCCCTAGAAGTCGTTTTCCTCTACTTAGTTTAATTACGACTTATTACGAGTCGTTTTAACCTAAGTGTGCGAGCTTCTGTTTTTTTGTGTTTTTTTAGCATTTTTTGATAGAAAAAAAAGTGGAAACTGAAAATACCTAAACTAGGGTTTCGGAGGCAGAATTAGGTCAAATTTTGTTTACGTCCGTGGCTACGGACCTAATGTCCGAACCCACGGACCCTAGTTAACCTATGTGAACATAAAAGTTGAATTAAACAGAAAACGCAATTTTGAAAAGTTCGGGGCCACGGACAGGATGTCTGTGGGCCCGGACATTATTTTAGAAAACCTAAATTTTGAAAATTTTTAAATACTGCCACCGTCCGGGGGCGCCCGGGCTTACGGACAAGGCGTCTGGGACCCCGGACATAGCGTCCGTGGGTGCGGACCGCCCTCGGACGGTGGCGTTTGGGAGGTTCCCGACGGTGTTTTGAGCTTAAATTTTATGGGTGTGTAGCCTGAAAGATGTACAAGACGTTAGTGATTGAAAGTTTTCAATTTGACTACGAATTAAGGACGAAACTTATTGAACAAGTTAGTGGACAGAAACGCAAACAAATCTTAATTCAGAAGCAAAGAAAAGTTAATTCGAAGAGGAATTTCAACCAGAGGTGTATTGAGATCAGTGGAGTTAAAGAATTTGAATTTTAACCTGTTCTGGCTTCGAGATTTGGTTGTTCCTTCACGTTGGGAAACTTCGAATGCTTCGTTGATGCCGGTTCCAGATTGAGTTCGACCCGAGCTTCTGGTTGTTGATTGTTGATGATGTTCTTCACATTTTGGAGGTGGTTTGGTTGATGTTTGATGATTGTTGATGTGTTGGGAGTTGAAAAATGTGTTTAGATGGTGATTTCGGGGGATTTTTTATGTGATTTTGGTGCTTGGATGTGTAAAAACGTGAAGAGAATGAGACGGTTGCCTTCTTTGAGAGTCTAAGGTTCTTGAGGTTCTGATTTTTATCATGGGATAAGGTTCCTTATATAGGCTTCCTTAAAGATAGAAAAATCCGGTAAAACCCGACATTTACCGACAATTTAGCTCAAGGGCTTCCAAAAAGAATTTGATTATAAAATTTTACACATGGGTAAAGGATGATATTTCTGATTTTTCTAAAGTGGAATCGAATTTTTTGGATATTGGAATATTTTTAAATTCAATTTCCCGTCAGATTCAATAAGAAATTACTATAAAATTATTGGAAATTCGAAAAATCAAAATTCCAACGCCATTACGCTTCAAATGTCTCTCTCTATCATGGGTTAAAATTTCAAAGCATTTTGAATTGATTTGACCCTTATTTGGAGGAGAGAGAAAGCCTATAGGGGGCTTAGGAGCCTTGAAAAATTACAAAAATGCCCCTGGAGATGACTAAGCTGTCCCTAGTACTCTGAAATGTGCCGATCGAATTGGGAACCCTCGCTACTAGCCTATTAGTAGAGACTCTCTTCCGGGGGGGTTGAAATTTTGGGTATAACAACGGGGTAGTTGTTTTGTACATGGGTAGCCATTAAAATTGAGTATGTATTGTAGGTGTAGTAAGACCGAAATTGTTGTCGGCATTAGTTTGTAAATACTCGGTACAGTTGGGGTGTATATGTATATTAACTGTTGGAAATGGAATGAGAATGTAATGTGTAGTTGCTCGGGAATCTGGTCCATCAGACCGATACAATGTATATGTATTAGCCTTGTTAGCCACGTGGATGGCTAACGGCGTGTAACACCATTGAGTTAAGTAATGTGATGAGTTAAGTTTTCCGCTGCAGTTTTGTTAAGTGTATGGTTGTAGTTGTTGGGTGTGGGGGTTACAAGTCAAGCTCTAATGGTGCTCGTATGGAGAGAAGAGACAAAAGACTAAACTAAATGTTTTTGATATATCTGTTTCTTCTATCCATAGCCGAAAGTGAGCTACGAGAGTGAAATGTTGATACTAGTGGAGCACCAACACCTGTTTCAACTATTGATCTGGTTTGATTGATGATAGAATAATATCATTGGGATCAGGAGCTGGGGGTGTTAGCTTTATTGCTCAACTGGAGCTAAGAAATCATGGAGCTAAGAAATCGTCAAGCATGAGATGCTTCCCGATCTGATAGTGTCATAAAAGTATTACCTACAGAATATTTCCGTTTTACCTACGAATTTGGTTGGTGTAAAGTTTCATAGGTAATCCGTTGGTAAAGTATTATCTACGGAATAAAGTATTACCTACAGAATATTCCGTAGATAATACTTTACCAACGTATTACCCACAGAAATGTGAATGTGTGGGTAACACTGATGTGGCGTCGGGTTGCCGATGGATATTCCGTAAGTAACTTACCTTCAGACCGTTCCGTAGGTAATCCTTCGGTAATGACGGCTGACATTTCCGTAGGTAATCCGTAGGTAATTTACCGATGGACTCATTTTTCCGTCGATAATCTAATTACCGACCAATTAAGTACCGACGGATGTTTTGAGTGAAATTTTATCGGTAATCCGTCGATAATTCTGATTACCTACGGAATTGTCCGTAAGTAATTTGCTATTTCCTAGTAGTGTTAGTTCCTTTGCTAAGCTCCTAATCAACATTAAAATTATGTAATGAGTGCTAAGGAATATACCTAGACTCATGGAATTTACTCTTAGGTTAAAAAAGAGTGTTTAAAGCATTAAAATGGATGATTACCTTTGGAGTCTTAAAATAGACTTTGGTAAGGAATCAAGGCATGGCTTCAACTAAGCTCTTGAAGATTGAATCAAGGCTAATACAAGGAATAACATAAGCCATATTGGTAAGGTAATTTCGGCCATATGTGAAAAATGGAAGAAAAGATGATTTTTGAATGCTTTTCTTACCTTAACTCAAAGAGAGTGTTAATTAGCTCTTGAATATGATTTTTCCGCTTCAAATGGAGCTCCTTCAATGGAGTCCCACTTCAGTTTTTGGAGTTATGAAGAGCACTTTGAAGCCCTTGACTCAACTAGCACAAGTATGTGTTTTGTTTTGGATTTGAACTTTTGTGTTGGATTTAGTAAGCAAAAGAAGATGAAGAAGCCATGGTGCTGTAGCTTCCACGGTTTGGAACAGAAGAGAATTAGATAATGCTGGGGAGAAGGAAGAATAAGAGAGGAGAGAGGAAAGCAAAGTGAGATATTTGTTACCTTTATCAAAAGTGATGAATAGTTTCTCCCCCCTCCCTTTCCTCTTCTTTTCTACTAAGGCTGGCAGCTAAAGGATGAATCACCATATAAAACCGTGCCCCTTGATATTTTAGGAAGTGGTTTGACCTGAAAAGGTAAGAATGTACCCTCCTTCCTGTTCCTTGGTTAATCTTGCTGCGTACCTGATCCTAAACCGATTATGAAGGGAGAGAGCTTTATGGAGAGAAAGGACGTATGTATTGTACCAAAGTGTCGAGCCTGCCCTCTTAATGGGGGTGCCCTCTTATTTATAATGTTTACATTGCTAGATCGGGGGTTGCCAGCCTGTCTTTCCCCTTTGATTGCCAGGCTGGCATTTGTACATAAACGAGATATTTGACTGCTTATTTGGTCGGAACGTGTTCCGGCCTAGTGATATCTAGGCTACCCCTTCCGGTCTCAGGAGACCGGATGGCTTACTTTCTTTACTCTCGTACTTTTCCCTCTTCATCAGTCCCACAAGTTCTACTTTTGATTTCCTAAATGTAAAAGTAGAACTTTTCTTTAGTTTTTTATGATTTTCCGGACTGACTTCCTCCTGACTTCCGTCCCAGCCCCCTTTCCTTAGTCCCACAAGTTTTCCCTGCTCTTTTTTCTTTCTCCTTTCTAAAAAGAAAAGAAAACTCGCCCATGCTCGCGCCTTTTCGATGTAGAATTTTCGGAGGCGCTCTGTGTCAGCGTCCCATTTCCAGGAAGGTGCAGAGTCCTTATTTTATTGATTTTTATTAGCTGGGCGGGAACCGTTTTCTTCAAAACTCCAGGTCTATTTCTGATATCTTCTCTCTCCTCTACTCACTTCAGACTCCGTCGCTTTTCCCTTACGTTTTGCTTCCGAATCTCTTCTCCCTCTTCCCTTGCTCCACTACCTTCCTCCATTCATCTGCTCTAATGGCTTCTTCAGGTTCGAAGAAGAACAAGGCAGCAGCAAATTTTATTCCTGCAAGAGAGGCGATCCAAGGTGCCTCTTCATCCCAGGGCTTTCGCCCTTCTTATTTGAAACCTATTGCACCCTTTTCTGCCGATCGGGAGCCTTCTCCATCTTCCCTAGACACTTCCTCCCTCGTCTCCTATCTAAAGAATGTCGAAGTCCCACAGGGTACTCGCATCCATCTTCCCTCTTCTGATTCACACCCCCACGACAATTTTGGGCTCGGATATGTCATTTATGCAGATTTCTTCTCCCGTGGCCTGACCGTGCCCCCTCACCCATTCATTCTGGGCTTCCTAATTCGCCGTTGCTGCGTGCTTGCTCACCTACACCCAAAGGCGATTTCTTATCTCCATGCCTATGTTCTCCTCTGTGAGGAGAACAAAATTCGGTCGGAGGCAACCGAGTTCGCCCAATTCTTCTCCACAAGGGGCGATCCTGACAGTCTGACCATCAAGGCGAAGGCCGGATTTTCCCTTTTCGACTATAAGAAAGCGTCTTCGGGTGGAACTCCCGATGGTTCGTCATTATCCCACCATCGGGCCGATTTTTGGGAGTTCCCTACTGCTCCTCAATCCCGAAAGGCCAATTTAGCTGCCCCCCTTCTCCAGCGCAAGACATGCCTATCTCGAAAATCCTGAAGATAGTGAGCAGTAAGCAGCCTACGGTTTCCCAATTTTTCACCCCGGCGCGCCTGGACTCACTGAAGAAATATCACAGTACGCTTTATTTGGCCCGTTTTTACCTAAATCTTTTACTTTTTACCGTCTTCTTACTTTTCACGTCGCTCTGGTAGATTTCTTTTCCAGAGGAGATAAGGTGGGGCCCTTCAACAGTTGGAATTTTGTTAACTTCAAAATGGGTGACGAGCAAGTTGATTATTACGCGTCTGTTGATGGGCTATCGATGCGGCCATAAGACTTCTTGGGGATGCTTCTTCTTCTAAGAAGAGACAAAGAGGTGACAACGACAAGGATCGTTCCGGACAGAAGAAAGAGAGAGTTATTGAGTCCCCAGCCCGATCGTGCGGTGATTTGCCAAGTACTTGGCACGTGAGTCCAGGGTCTGGGCGTCGCGTCTTTCTCCCTCTTACTCCCGGTTCAGGCCTGGGGTCTGTCTCTCACCCAGGGCGGGAGCCTGGTCATCCAACTCCTATTTGTGACTTGTTTCCTGACTTGGCAGGATATTTTTCTTCTGATCCAGCCCACGGTGCTGTCTTGGAAGAGACTGACCTACGTATTGCTCTTTCTAATTTGAAGGAAACTTTTGCCCTTCCCTTTTGCACGTTCTTTGCTGACTCTTCCTTTCTTAGGTTCTCAAGGCGCACCTATAACCGTTACGGACAATGAGGTTGTATGCGGCCCTGCCCTCCCTACTGCTGCTGTTCCGGCTTCCGGTACCCAAAGACTCCGGAAGAAAACCGCATCAAAACCGAAGGCTGTCTTAACGGAGGTCTCTGAAGCTGAAGGGGACAGCGAGGCTCTTGGCACCTCAACCCCATGTGATGTTCCTGAAGCCAAGGAGTCAGTACACGAGAGGGTGAAGGAATATCGACCAGTGCCCGAGAACCTAGAGCTCCGAAGCAAGCAAAGGGAGGACATTACTGCTTCTTCCACCTCTCCACCCCCTCCTATTCAGGGGAGTTCACCGGTCCTTCCCAGAAGGAGGGATGGTTCTACCATCTTGGGCAAACCCTGCGCAAGATCTCTTTGGAGACTGCCCGATATACCGACGCTTGGAAGGAAGCGATAAAGCTGTCTGATCACCCGGACGGGATCTTTGCCCCTCCGTCCATCGTTACTGCTACCAAGGAGAAACTGAGGGCCGGGAGCGGAGGAGCCGATGCTATCATGTGTCACTCCCTTCCCATGGGAGAGGTCTTCAACCTAATGTGGTAAGGCATTTTTCGGGTTAGTGCAATCTTCCTCCCATCCTCCTATACCCTTTCGGTGCTCCCTGAACTTTTTATGTTTTGTCTCTTTTTAGGTTATGTCAATGGCCCAAAGTGCTGAAGTTCAAACCCGGGACCTCCAATCCGATCTGCAACACGAGAAAAGTCGGGCCGACAATATTGAAGCTGAGCTGAAGCAGACCCGCTCTTCCCACGACACTTACATTGACCTCGTAAATTACGAGATTGACCGCAAGGTGAAAGAAAGGACGGACACTCTAAACAAGGAGTTACGGTCATCTCGTCAAGAGTGTGTCTGCCTTCGAGATGAGTATGAATTGAAGTTGAAGAATCTGCGGGAAGAGATGTTTGCTTTGAGAAACCAGAATCTCCGAACCGAGAGTATCCTGAAACAGGTACACTGCCAGCCTTCCGGCGAAAAGGATGTCATATCCCCGCATGCTTTGTCTGACTTGGAAGTTTTGTTGCGGCGGCAGTACAAGGTGCTCACAAAAGGGAGGTGGATTCCCTTGCTTCAGATAAGGTTTACCTTGCGGACCTGAAGGCTGCTCTTGAGAAAGAGATCAAGTCCCTTGAGATGGACAAAAAGGCTTTGACGAGACAGAATGAGGCTTTAATGGAAGACAAAGCCAAACTCATTCATGATCTCACCAGATTGGCCGAGGAAAGGGACGCCCTGGACGAGCAGACTCGGGCCGCCTTTGATCAAGAGAAGCAGTCCCTGATGGAAGAAAACACGGCTCTTTCCGCCGGTAAGGCTGCTCTTGCAGCCGAGAAGGTCTCTCTGGAGGAAAAGGTGAGGGGTTTAGAGGAAGCCACGGCCTTCCTTCAATCCGAAAATGCTAAGGTCCCGGCCAAGGGTGAGTTTTGTCGGTCTCTTGCCAGCTGTCTTCTGTCCTTATATTTTATTCTTACCAATCTTACTCTTTTTCCCTTTTAAACCAGATTCTGAAAATCTTCTAAGACATGTTGAGAAACTCGGCGACCGCGTTGACAAACTAAATGAGGAACTTTCTGCCATGGGTTCTGACCGCGATCTTTACCGGGCCCAGGTCCTACAGCTCGAGGAGGATATTGCCAAGCATTCAGCCTAAGCCCGTCGGACCCAAGAGGAGCTGAAGAAGCAGGGAACCATAATTGCCCACTTGAAGAAGGCTTTCGGTTCTCAAAGCTGGAAGATTACTAATGTTTGCCGCCAGACCATCTCCAGGTACTTTCTGAAGAGGGGAGAGGTTTTGGATGACGACTTGTATAGTGAGCTGGAGTTTGACAAAGTTGCGGAGAAGAGCAACTTCCTTGAAGATTTCAAGAAGTTCGGCCGCCTCCCTGGTGAGACGGTCTTCGGGCCTGGTCAGGCCTCCTTCCTTCCTCCTAACAGTGGTATGCGCCAAGGGGTTGCCGGTTCTCATCAGGCCGTTGGAAGGTCTAATTCTCAGGAGAGCGTGTCCCATCCAGTCGAAGGGTCTGCCGCAAAAAAGCCTGCTAAAGAATAGATGCTTTTTAGAGAGAGTAATTTCTTAGTGTAGGGACCTTGTATAGTTGTATTTTGGATTACTGCTTTGGTAATGTTTTAGCGTTTTGCCTCCGCCACTGCTTTTGTATCTCTCAATTGGTTCAGGTTACTTACTATGGGTTGGTTTATACATTTTTCATTTGGCTTTATCGGAGCGACCGGATTTCCAAATGCTTTATATGCCCCCTTTATTTACACTAAAGGTCCTTATACCTTTGCTCAGTTTTATTTTTAAGAAAATTCCTAGACATTACAGGCACGCTGGCAGATGGTACATTTCAAGGCATGATAGCTTGTAGGCACGCTGGCCAGATGGTACATTTCAAGGCATGATAGCCTGTAGGCACGCTGGCCAGATGGTACATTTCAAGGCATAATAGCTTGTAGGCACGCTGGCCGGATGGTACATTTCAAGGCATGATAGCCTGTAGACACGCTGGTCGGATGGTACATTACAAGGCATGATAGTCTGTAGGCACGTTGGCCGGATGGTTCATTTCAAGGCATGATAGCCTGTAGGCACGCTGGCCGGATGGTACATTTCAAGGCATGATAGCCTGTAGGCACGCTGGCCGGATGTTACATTTCAAGGCATGATAGCCTGTAGGCACGCTGGCCAGATGGTACATTTCAAGGCATGATAGCCTGTAGGCACGCTGGCCAGATGGTACATTTCAAGGCATGATAGCCTGTGGGCACGCTGGCCAGATGGTACATTTCAAGGCATGATAGCCTGTAGGCACGCTGGCGGATGGTACATTTCAAAAAACTTTGTTTCAAAAGAATACCTCATTTTATTGCTCTTGTGAAAAATGTTTTTATACATAAAACTTTTTAAGGCATTCAGCGTGCCAAGAGTGAGGCAATTCGTATCCTTCACTGTTTTTCAGGCGGTATGAGGCTTGCCCTGTTCGCCGTTGTATTATAAATGGTCCCTCCCATTGGGGCTCTAATTTCTTTGGCTGCTTTACCTCCCAAAGGACCAGTTCGCCCGGAACGAAACTTCTTTCCCTTGTCCTTTGGTTAAAGTACCTCTCCACCTTTGCCTTATCCCTTTCCATCCTGACTTGAGCCATGACCCTAGTTTCTTCAAGTAAATCCAGGCTGTCTTTTACCCCTTCACCGTTATTCTCCTCGTCATAGGATTCCCATCTAATTGATGGGACTACAATCTCAGCCGGAACAATTGCTTCCAGACCGTAGGTCAATCTGTATGGTGTTTCTCCAGTTGGCCCTTTCTCGGTCGTTTGTAGGACCAAAGAACCTGAGGCAGCAATTCCACCCATCCTCCTTTCTTGCTGTCCAACCTCTTTTTTATAGCTTTGACGATTTGCCCATTTGCGTTTTCCACCTGGCCGTTTGCTTGCGGATGAGCGACCGATGCGAACCTCAAATCGATCTTCCATTCCTCACAGAATGCTCAAAAGCTACCGCAATTGAACTGGGCTCCATTATCTGTCACTATTATCTTTGGGATTCCAAACCTGCAGACCACATATTTCCAAATAAAGTCCTGCGACTTTCTTGCGGTAATAGATATTGTTGGCATGGCTTCCACCCATTTGGTGAAGTAATCAATGGCCACATAGATGAACCTGTACCTTCCGGGAGATGCCTCCGGGAAAGGTCCAACAATATCTAATCCCCACATGGCGAATGGGACCGGGGATAATATAGCTTTTGTGTGGCTGGGGGATTATGTATCTTGTGCCCGTGTTCCTAGCATTTTATGCATTTTGTATGTACCCTTTAGAATGCTCTTTCATTTCCGGCCAATAGTATCCCAGCCTTAGGATTTTGTGAACTATTGCCCTTTCTCCTTGGTGGTTTCCGCAGGTTCCCTCGTGTAGCTCCTTCATGAGCCTTGCTCCCTCCTCCATGGTGACACACTTAAGCGCTGGTCTTGCGAATGATCTCTTGTAGAGTTGCCCTTGCTCTATGAAGAAAGATGCGGCTCTTCGCTTTATTTTTGCCGCTTCTTTCTCGTCTTGCGGCAAACTTCCGCCTCGTATGTATTCAATGATGGGTGTCATCCAAGACTTGGTTACCGCGTCCGATTCAATGTGCACACTCGGACCTCTTCCAAACTCGAACTCGCCTTTATCTCCATCCAGACTTTACTAGGCATTCTTTCGGCTATACTGGCCAATTTGGCCAACGCATCGGCCTCTACATTTTCCGCGCGGGGAAGATGCCTTAATTCGCACTTCTGAAAGTTCGCTTTTGTCTCTTGGACTTTGGCCAAGTATTTCCCAAGTTTCTCCTCCTTGACTTCGTAAATATTGTCGTTTTGCCGCGCCACCAACATTGAATCCGAGTATATTTCCAATTATGCATAGGGAATTAAAGAGGTAAGCCCCATTTCCTCCCTTTGGAGGAACATGAAAAAAGAAAAATTTTAAGACGCAAATGGAAGCTACTGTCTTATTATAAGAAAAAACCTGTTGCCCCTAGGGCAGTGGCGATTTCCAAACCCTGTATGAGAGCCTCATATTCTGCTTCATTATTTGTTACCTCAAATTCTAACAGGAACGCAAAGTTAAGAGTTCTTCCGTCCGGTGTTTGGACCACTATTCCGGCCCCCGCTCCAGTCTTACATCGAGCTCCATCAACTAGGATGACATGTGGGTTTGCGGGCTCTCCTTGCTTTTGGGCAAAGGTCGTCTCGGTTATAAAGTCCGCCAAAGCCTGTGCTTTTATAGCTGTTCGGGGGAGGAAGTGGATTTCGTACTGGGTAAGCTCGACAGTCCAACTGACCTTCGTCCAGATGCATTCGGGTTGTTTGCTATCTGCTTTAGAGGCCAATTTGTTCTAACGAATATCCGGTGTGACTGAAAATAAGGTCGAAGCTTTCGAGACGCAACGACTAATGCAAACAATATTTTTTCGATGTTGGTGTACCGACTTTCTGCTGGGGTTAGAATTTTCCTGGTGTAATACACTGGCATCTCTTTTTTCTCCTCCTCCATTATTAGCACAGCCGCCACCGCCCAATCCGTGGCAGACAGATAGAGGTATAAGTCTTGACCAGGCGCCGGAACACCTAATTTTGGCAATTCTTTGAGCATTTCCTTGATTTTTTCAAAGGCCTCTATACACTCTTGACTCCACTGGAATCTCCTATTTTTTCTTAGGACATTGAAGAATGGTATTGACTTCTCTTGGAGTTTTGAACAGAATCTTCCTAAGGCCGTGAGCCTTCCATTCAATGCTTGCACATCCTTAATGTTTGTTGGTGGTGATAGATCGAGGATTGCCTGGGTTTTTTCGGGATCCACTTCAATCCCTCTCTGCCCGACGATAAAGCCTAAGAACTTCCCCTTTGTAACTCCAAATACACACTTTTCCGAATTTAGCTTGATTTGGTATCTGTCTAGAGTGTCAAAGGTTTCCTTCAGGTCTTCCATGTGCTGTGTCCAAGAATCGCTTCTTACCACAATATCATCAACGTATGCCTCCACGTTTCGGGCTAATTGTTGTTTGAATACTTTGTCTATCATTCTTTGGAAGGTTGCACCCGCATTTTTTAATCCGAAAGGCATTACCTTGTAGCAAAAGGTTCCGGCCGAGGTAATAAAGGATGTTTTTTCTGAATCTTCTTCATTCATCCTTATTTGATTGTATCCCGAGAATGCATCCAAGAAACTTAAGACAGAACTTTGAGCCGTTGAGACGACCAATCTATCTATTGATGGTAATGGGTAGAAGTCTTTAGGACATGCTTTATTTAGGTCCGTGAAATCCACACACATTCTTCATTTGCCATTTGACTTTTTAACCATTACAACGTTGGCCAGCCACTTGGGATAAGACACTTCTCTGATGAATCCGGCTTTGAGCAGTTTTTGCACCTCAGCGCGTGCCGCAAGGTCCCTTTCTTCTCCTATTATTCTTCTTCTTTGCCAGATGGCTGGGTGCTTCGGATCTACTCGTAGGTCATGCTGGATAACGCTTGGGTCTATTCCGGGCATTTCGTCCGTACTCCAGGCGAAAGTTGTCCTTCTTTTTTCCAGGAATCTCATCAGGTGAGTTTGCTCCCCACAGCCGAATGCATTTCCTATTTTTAAAAAATTAGAAGGGTCAGTTTTTAAGTGTACCGCTCTTGGTGAGTCTTTAGAAGTTCCACAACCTTCTGCATTTTGATCCGGCTCCGGTGGGAGAGGTAGCTTTCCCTTGAATTCCTTGTCTGACCCCACCGTTTTAACCATTCCTTCTTTCGGCATACCCTCCATGATGCGGACTTCACAGATTCGAGCCATCCTTTGGCTCCCTTTTATGGTTACCACTTTTCCAGCCTTGGTTAAATACTTCATTTTTAGGTGGTGAGTGCTACATATTGCTTTGAAGGCATTTATCCCCGGTCGGCCGAGATACATATTGTATCCGGAAAGTCCTGGTATGATGAAAGTTGTAAGCCTTTCAGTTCTTCGTTCATCTCCTAGTCCCAATGTTATAGTGAAGTCTATGCTCCCTGAGGACCTGGTAGAAACGCTCCCAACAAAGCCTCCGAGGACCGCCGAGTATGGCTTGACTTTATTCTCCGGGATTTCTAGCTTTTTAACTGCCTCGGCCGATATGACATTCGCTTCAGCTCCGCTATCTATCAAGATTCCCTCCATCATTCTGTCATTTACCTGCGCCCGAATGACAAGTGGATCGTTGTGAGGATATAACACCCCTTCTTCGTCCTCATCTGTAAAGAAAATCTGGGGAAGACTTTCTCGTTTGGCGATTTTTCTTTCTGGGAGCTCTTGATGTACTGCATGAATATGCCTTTTCCTTTCGTTTGGGGTCAACGGTCCTACCTCTGAAAAGAGACCTGAGAATTTGCTTAAAGAAAAAGTTTATTAGACTTCTATTCTTTCCGGAAGTGATTTACCGGAAGGCTTGTTTTTACAATGCATGTCTTTCCTGAGAAAAAAAAAAGATCAATTACACAACTTTGCCTGACTACCGGTACGACAGGACCTATCTAATGCTTAGAGAAAAAAAAACTTCTTCACCTTCTTACAGACCTGAGATCATACCGACCGACTTGCCGAGGTTCAGTTCTGGATGGACCTCTTCTTCCTGGCGATTTCGGGAGGGGAACTGGTTTTGCTTGCCATACTACTTCTGCTGACCCGCCATCTGCTTTCCTTTGCTTTTTTTCTTCTTCGATGACTCGCAACTCCTTGGCCAGAGTGGCACAATTTGCGGTCCTGTGACTCTTGCAGCCATGATATTCACAGAAGGCTACTGGGATCTCTCCTAGATAAGGCTTCTTTGGTGGGGGCAAATATCCTTCTTTGACTGCCGCCGCATACCTGCCTGGATCGATTTGGACAGCAACCCTGGCGTTCTGATACTGAGGTCCTTGGGATGGGGCTTTGTAGTAAGGCTTGTATCTTGAGCTTCCCCCGGATGAACTCCCAGACGCGTTGCCGGAAGAGCCGTTCCCACTCTGTCCTCCCTTTTTATCGCCAATCGCCTTGAAGCTATTTGCCAAGTCTCTGGCCTTATTCTCCGCCACCTCCGATTTTAGAAAATCATGAATCATTTCAGCCAGCTCCCCATGGGTTTTTGGAGCCTTTGTCGCGATCTTCCCAGCAAGCCTTGGTTGTGCTAGCCCGTTTCCAAAAGCTTTAATCAGAATTTTTTCGTCAATGTCATCGATTTCCGCTACCTGTTTATGAAATCTTTCGCTGAATTCCTTCACCGTCTCTCCTTTTCGCTGTTTGAGATCCATTAGCTCTATTGTTTCTTTTTTGATTTTTTTGCTTGCGGCAAAATATTGCTGGAATTCCTCAGTCAATTGCTTGAAGCTTGAGATCGACTGTGGGGGTCTTGTTGAAATCCAACTGAGTGCTCTTTTAGATAATGTTCCTGGAAACAAATTACAAAGAGCGAGGGAGCTTATCCCTTGTGTGTTCATTGCGAACATAAATCTTTTGATGTGAAGAGCAGGATCCCCCGTTCCATCGTATTTCTCCACTGCTGTGGTGCGACAAAGTGGGGAGGAAGTTTTGCCTTCCTGATTTTCTCGGAGAAGGGATAAAGAGTCATATCGATTGAATCGTCCTCCTCAGTCTCCTCGTTGATGATCAGAGTTTTCCCTGGCTGCTCCTTTCGTCGGCTGTTGCTCGCTTCAGAGCCGTGATTTTTGAGTGATTCGAGCGCTTCGGTCATGTCCTCCCATTCTTTTGGTACTCCTCATCTCGCTGCATCAGTTCTTGCTGCAAGACCTCATTCCCCTCCACTATCCTTTCATCAATGGTTCTGACTAAACTTTTTAGCATCTCTTCCAATGCTCGCTTGGAGACCACACCTTCAGCTTCCGCTCCGTTATTTTCAGTTACTCCCGCATCGTTGACCTCGCCATTAGGTCGGGGTGTTTTCCTTGTTCTTGGAGCCATTCCCGCGCGCGCACTTTCTTCGCTTGCACCTGCAAAAGACACAATCCCAAAGTTTTAGAGCTTCATTGTTTTATCCGTAATCAGACTACTTCCGGTGGACTCGTGGTTGCTAAGAAAGATCTTGAGCTGTTCTCTTCCCACAGACGGTGCCAAATGAAAAGGTAAGAATGTACCCTCCTTCCTGTTCCTTGGTTAATCTTGCTGCGTACCTGATCCTAAACCGATTATGAAGGGAGAGAGCTTTATGGAGAGAAAGGGCGTATGCATTGTACCAAAGTGTCGAGTCTGCCCTCTTAATGGGGGTGCCCTCTTATTTATAATGTTTACATTGCTAGATCGAGGGTTGTCAGCCTGTCTTTCCCCTTTGATTGCCAGGCTGGCATTTGTACATAAACGAGATATTTGACTGCTCATTTGGCCGGAACATTCCGGCCCGGTGATATCTAGGCTACCCCTTCCGGTCTCAGGAGACCGGATGGCTTACTTTCTTTACTCTCGTACTTTTCCCTCTTCATGACCATTGACCAATTAAGAAGTCAATTGACTTATTTGGGCACTATTTGGGTGTTATTCATAATTAGTGCACAAATTTGTGAAATTCTTGATTTCTCATTGATTTAGGCTTCCTAATGTGATACTAAGTAGTACACATGTTGATTAAGGTATAATCTTGGTCATCTAGCCACTCAAAACTCATTTCTAAGACAATTTCTCAAAAATGTGCTTTAAGGAGTCTTAAAGCACAATTTATGTTTTAACTTGTTTTTGAGCTTAGTTTTTTTTGGTAATTGATTTAACATGTTCATTATCATGTTAATAAGGTATAGGAATAACCTTTGGGTCCTAATCAAGGTTACACCAAGTCTAGAGCAAGTATTGCTTAAATTGACTTTATGGTGTTTTCTTGTCTTTTCTTTTGTTTAAATCATCTACCAATGTTTTTAACGCATGTTTTAGCCTCATACCATCATAACTTGATGTTTAATTAACATATTTAGGTTTAGGGTATTTCAAATCTGATCCAAATGCAGCCTTTCAACAACCTTGACCACCAGCCCTCAACCATGGGCCATAGGGGAATTAGAGCTCATGACCTCTATTCTATAGAGGCAATCTCGAGTACCATGCATAAAGAGACCTCTTTGAAGCAAATTCTAGGGAGTCGCCCATATGTGATTCACAAGATTGTATCTGCTCCATAAAGAGAGACAGTGACACACAAGATGATAGGCTTAATAATATCCACCTAAAACTTCGATATGCATGAATCACCCCCACCCTAACACTCCTCCTCCTAATACTTTATGAACCTACCCACCCGTCCCCCAACCGCCTCGTAAACTTCCGGTGTAAGAAAAGAAAAGGAACAACGTGAACTCTAGTCCATAATGTGTTCTATTAGACCATAAAATCGACATAATGAGTGTTCCTTAATTAAATAAAAAAGAATATCCTAAAGTATAAAGATATAAGCGAGAGAGAGGGCCAAAGAACCACAATTTGAAGTTCTTTCACTAAAAAGACTAACGATGCAGCGGGCATGCCATTGAAAAAATTGAATGACACTCTTATGTGGCAATTTAGTGAGGATGCTGATTGGACCCCATATGTGGCACATAAGTGAGGTAAATTTTTATTAGCTATAAATGGTTTTAAATTTTAAAATACAAGTCCAAATTGAAATTTTTTTACACCATTGTTCATCTAAATTAAAGCTCTTTAAAACTATACCAATGGTGAATATGAATTGACAAGTCTAAAATTTTATATTAGTTACTTGTATGTATCTGCGCATATAACCCACACTTATGATTCACCATATAAAGTTTAGAATTCACCATAAAACAACAATAATACACCACAAAAAAATAATGATCCATTATTTGTTTAGAAACTGGTACATTAGGAAAATATATGATTCACCCTATAAGGTTTAACATGCATCATACAAATAATACACTACAAAAAAATAGATCCATTAATAGCTCCAAAGTTTGTTATCTGAGTCACCACTTGTCAGTTAATGAATCATATAATTGTTTTAGTATATCATCATAAACATATTAAAATAAAAAAATATCTAAATATATTCATTACTGGTCTTGTTTTGAAGAGCTTGAATTTAGATGAACAGTGGTATAATATTTTTAAATTTTGGACTTATACTTTAAAAGATACACAATTTAAAGTTAATGTAACAAAAAGGCCATTCAATCAAAAACTGACAGGATTGCCAACTCATCATTTTGTTTTGATCTTGTAGTGTAACACCCCTACCGCTAATCCCGTCATTAATACATAATTACCTCATTTATCATAACAATCGCAGCGGACAATTCCAATACTACGGTGGGTGAAACAACGTTAGCCACCCACGTGGCTAACAAGGCCTAACTCAATACAGTAACGGTATGATGGACTGGAATACCGAGTGCTTAAACAAATACAACTTCATTTCATTTCTAAACCGAGTCAAAGGCAACTCTCTAGTCATTACAGTGTTCAACACTTACAATTCAATATACCGAGTCTACTAAGGTACAATCCAAAATACATTATTTCTCACAAGTCTATACAACCGTCTATGAGTTCAAAATCTCACTGAGTCTATCAAGATCTACATAACTTCCAAATACCAAGGGGTGTACAACAGGGTACACCGGCTACTCAAAAGGGCTACAAGCCCGTGTACAACACGGTCCGCTATTCAAAACCATCCTAACTACCAAGGCATACAAACCGGTCTCTCACATCGACCATCGACCATCGCGGGTACCTAAAATGAAAACGGTGCCCCAAGGGGCTCAGCGAAACTTGCTGGCTTGAAATTCGCATACCCCGCGTGCTAACGGGGGTACGCCGACTACTTGGTTGCCTACATGGAGTTCATTTTAATTCAAGCATACATGTTATGAAAAAACATTATAAGCATGCATAGGCACACTCATACATAGAGCATCACACAAGCAATGGAAACAATACACAATTCATCCATTCAACGATTACCGAGGCCCCTGAGATTCACTTCTCAAGTTCTAGCCTCATCCATTGTTAGTCAATTTCTCATCCGGGTTAGTCGGATGTTCTTAACTCTTTTACTCTTGATCAATGACTTACACTAGCCATGATTGTTACTTTACCAATTACTCCTCTTTTCAATAATACTCAAGTCAAGTCGGTATGACCTCCGGGCAAAGACTACTCTATCTCACCACCGGGCTTTAGGTTGGCTTACTCCCCGGGTTGATGCCCATAAAGGGATTGGACCATGAGGAAGGTTAGGCCAGAACTCAGAAACAACCTCTCGTATTTCTTATTCTCACGCGTGGCCGAAACTATATCGGACTTCTTACATACTCCCAGTACCATTTTTCTCAAGTTAGAAATGTCACAGGGTTAGGGAGCTACTGAGAATCTTCTGATCAATACCACATGGTTAGCACACTTTACATCCAAGCAATTAAGGAAATGCAATAAACCATTTTCGTGCGTTTATCTTGATTAGGTGATTGCATATAACACACAAACACACAAATCGAGAGAAAACCTCGTTAGCATATAGGGCGTGAGAAAATCATACCATTCACCGTCGTTCTCGGATTACCGACTCTCCTTCAAAGTCCAACTATTCGAATCGTATAACATACATGGACTCGGGCGCGGTAATTCTCTATAACTAACCTAACTTGATTCATCTCTAAGGTTTCCCGATTTACAATTACTAACTCATTATAATTCAAACTCATTCACATAAGTTACTTACTTCTCATTGTTTCTTAAGCTTGTTTAAGCCTCTAATGACCATTACATGTCATTCATTAAGTCTTAACAATCTTATAACATCATTACAAACAAGCCCTATCTAAAGTTCCATTTTTAAACCTTAGAAGGCATTTTTGGGTGGTCCAGGACTTGTCCGGGTCCCAAGTCCCGGACCCAACCTTAACTAAACTCTTGCAACAATTATGTGCTGGTCCGGGTCCTTGTAAGGGACTTAAGTCCGGACCAGGTGGCTAGGTAATTTTGGCTTAATTTCAGGTGGTCCGGGTCTAGCATGAAACCAGTCTTGGACTATGACTTGAAGAAACTCACGGCCTTTAAATTGGGGTGGTCCGGGTCCTTGTATGGGACCTAAGTCCCGGACCACACCCTGTACTTAACTCACGGCTGTTTTCATGTATTGGTCTGGGTCTTTACCCTGGAACCAAGTCCCGGACCGGTGCAGGTTTTTCACGTTTTTACATTTTTCAATTTCAGTTTTTAACTCCTTTCTTTTGCCCAATCTTTTCCCATTCTTCCCACATGTAATCTAACATGTTTTAACACTAATTAGACACTCTAAACTCTCCTAATTCATTTACTAAGCTCATTACTCAATTCTTGGCTAATTACACAATTTTCTCTAACTCGTGATTCTTCAACTAATGCATTACTAGTGTTCGTTGCATTATTTTCATTCCAAGTTTCACCCCATTACATAACTCTCTCAATCTAGTTTCCAAAGTGATTACTACTCACATTAAACTCTAAAGCACATCTAGCTTAACCAAGGTTATTCCTTCTCCTTAAACACTTAAGTCACCTAGTTTCCTACAAAAATTTTGACAGAGGTTCCCTACAATTCTAAGCATTGCCCACATTGTTTATTCAGCTCATCAACACAATTCAACAACTCATATTTCTAGACACTAAACAACACATTTAATTCCAGCACATCACCCACTTAATTCACTTGGCTCAAAGGCCTTTAATCATCAACATAAGCAACACTATATAACCCCATTTCTTTCTCATCATTGCAGTAGCATAAACCATACTAAAGCAATGTATAACAAGACATTAAAATATGTTCAAAGGTAAGTTCTTTACCTTAGTGTTTCTAGTTTCTTTTCTTTCTTTCTCCTTTCCTCTTTCTTCTTTCCTTCCTTCTTGTTCTTGGTTTACAAACCGGTCAAGGGGAGCTCAATTTGATAATCTCTAGACCATGCCCAGGGAGATATAGTGAGCATCAAGAACAACACTTAAACTCTAAAATCAACCCTAGAATACAAGGGGGTGATTAAGGCTCTAAAATGAGAGATTACCTTCCAAATATCTAGGTGAATGTTTGGATAGCAAAACCACAAGGTTCTAGCACCTCTTTGAAGACTAAAAATCGGCTGGAACACATAGAACAAGAGGCTCAAAAATCTGAAATTTTTGGTTCCAAAAGGAGAGCTAGAAAAGAGATATTTTTGAACTTCTTTTTACCTTAAACCAACAAGGGAAGGATGTAGATCACAATGGTCTCCTTCAATCTTCAAATGGATCTCCAGCCATGGGGATGAAAGTTAAGGTTTTCAGATTTTGAAAGGAGGGGAATGTTCTCCAGGATGAGAGGAATCTAGTGGTGTAATTTCGTTGCTCTTTGGACTTTGTTTGAGGCTTCAAAATTGAGGAAGAAGAGAGAGCTGGGTGAGGGGGCTCCAAATTGCCATTAGAGGCTGGGAGGAAGAAGAAGTCTGGTGAGAGAGGGCAAAAAAACGTGAGTGAGGGGATGAGGAGGAGAGAGACTCCAAAACTTACTTTTGTACTTTTGTTACTTTTTGCTTTATTAGTTTTTTTTTCTAGTGTATAAGAGAGGGAGTCTAGATATTTATTAGATGAGAGAGTGACTGACTTACTAATTAAAACCGGCCCCATATAATAAGTCCTGGGAGGGCATTTTTGTCTTTTCGCAATTAAGGCTCCTAATCTCCCGGTTTTGACACTAATCACTAACCGGGCCTGTTTTCCAGAATTTTCTCGTTTAATTAATTTTAATGGCTCTAGACCTTCATTAATATTTAATTATAGATATTTGATTGACTATAATTTTTATGAGCCTATTAAACCCGCTTAAAGTCACATTTTTCCGGTTTTCTCGAAAAACGTGCTTCAAGGCTCGTTTGCATTTTTAACCCATTTTATGGACCTGTTTTCTTCGGGAATTGTTCCCACATATTTATTTAGGCATAATTAAGCTTCTAAAATCCTCATTAGCCTAGTTAATCACTATTTTTAAGTTCGGGGTATTTCAATCTACCCCCTTTAAAGAACTTTGCCCTCAAAGTTGGTTAGAGTTAGTGAATCTAATATTGTTAGTCACATTGGCATACTATGCCAAGGTTATAATCTATATAACCTTACTGACTCCACAAGTCAGTCTCTATATATGCTACACATACCACACAACATGTCTTAGCATGCATAGCAATCAAAAATACTCTTTTTCTTCCTCTCCATGATGGTCCATCCGAAGGCAATTAGGCACACAGTCCTCCCCCATATCGAGTGATCCCTCAAGTACCGGTTACGCTGAACACTTACGCTTCCTGGTTCACGGTTGTTTCATGACTAATGGCCACTTACTCTCTCTGGCCCACGGTCCCTTTGGTTTTGATCAAAACGTTTGTGCATCTAGATATCCTCAGGCACTACAGGTTATCTCTCGACACAGGACTTCTCTATGTCCTGTTGCCCTTGAAAAAATATAAAACACACACTGCCACCGCCCCAACCGATCACTTAGGACCGCCGCACGTACGGTGTAGTGGTTTCAAAACTAATCCTCATTCTCAAGTTTGAAGGAAAATCCTTTTTGCCAAAAACCGGTTGGAAATTCTTTTTGAAAACTCAATACAAGTCCAATTCCAATTTATGCTAATTGCACCTATTCTTAGCATGATTTCTTGTGACCACTTATAGGGAGCTTCAAGAATCATTCAACCCCACTGTGATCAGCATCGGTGTTGAACTATCTTTTCACCCAAATTTGTGTTCGGTTTCACTTGATCGCTAGCAAATCAAGTTCCACCTCCCACGTTAGTTTCAAACAATTCAAATAGTCAATCAATTATCAATTCGTATCTTTTAATTATTCTAGTGATGATCGTACATCAATAGATCTTCTAGGGATGGAACTCACTCCATCAGTGATCCTCAATTTTATCTCCAATCATGGGACTTAGGTCATCAATCACTCTTAATTTACTTTCAAATAATTTACCTGGCAATTCACTACTTATGGGACTCATTTCATCAATTATTACTTAATCATCTCAAAAAATTTATCTAAGGAATACAATACTTGTGGAGCTCAATCCACCAATCATTCTCAATTTGCTTCAAATCAATCACCTAGGGAACTCAATTTCCTCTAGGTTCTGCATCGGTTTCATACCAACTCATGCATCACAATGCTATGTCTAACCTCAAATAGACATATACTATAGGGATTCTCATTCCCCCAGGAGTTCCTCTACTCCTTTTTACTAGTACTCTCACACCGGAGTTACAAGATAGGTATATTTATATCCATGGTATTCGCATCTCTTGTGCACAATTACCACAATTACGATATGAATGGATACATATGTTTATGTAACATAAGTAGTACCAATCATCAAACCAAGTTCCTTTGTGCTATGCACACTGTAGTTTACACACCTAATACGTAAAACATACGCTAAGCGGTTTTTCGCTCTACCCCCTTTAAAAGGGATTACGCCCACGTAATCTACCATATGTTATCATTGAACATTGGTTCACTAAATTCAGGCGTCCTGAAGCATTTTAGCTTTCATGCAGTCTATTATACAATGTATTCTGGTCAAAGGGTTTTAACCATATTGACGGTTTAGTCCCTACACCAAGAATTCTCATTGGAGTTTATTTAACTCATAACCGTTTTGGTTCTAGCCTATCAGGCTTTAAGGCATTGATAATTAACCATTCTCTCCTTCCTATTGGGTATATTAAACCTCTGAGCTAGGGCCACTAGCTTCTGCTGCGCAACCCTGATACTTTAGAGCTTAATTCGCCCTTTTCATTATTTATAATGGATTACCCATATACTTTTTATCCCTTTTATCTTGGAATATGCGGTTTCTCAACCGGTGCGTGGTATATTTTACCGTACGCGAACTCATTATGTTATAGATTTTCTATCTAGTTTTGTAGAAATCTATTGTGCATACTGTTATATACTTCTGTGATTACTCACTTAGTTCCTCCGACTTGTTGTCGGTTGAGGTCGAGCTACTACGCGTATGTAGTGTTTCCTCTATTGTTACTAGCTCGTGATCATTCCTTCTGAATTACACTCACCTATGGTTCTTGTACAAGTGTTCTCTCGTTGTATGTCCCTGCATTCCATATGCATCGGTCCTTATAGCGTTCATAAGCTTCTTTCCGTTTTTATTCCGGTGGAATTTATGTATTGTGATTGTTGGTCTGCCCAACGATCTTCGTGCTTCTTTGGCCCAAGGCCACACGATTTTGTTCCTAGATTTTCACTTAACTGGCTTGCGCCATAATCATTGTTGCACTTGCAAGTCTTCCGTATTTAGTACGGTTGGTTGTCTAGCAATTGGGGGCTCTTGTCCCAATCTATTATTCCTCTTCTCAAGTTGATCCACTAGGAATACACTTTCAGTTCCTTATGCAATTGTAACAGGAATGAAAGATGCGTTCCCTGTGAGATCCTTGTCATGTGGTTCAGACTATAGGCTTTCATGCCCATTCTATCTACCAACCCTTGCTTTTCATCTATACTGAGTCCAGCTCATGGGTTCGCTTGTCTTCCATATCCTTGTCTAGCTATATTCACATAATGGTCGCTTGTTGCGCACCATGTTCTTATTCATTATATAGGTATTGTTTTCGCGGCCTCTCCTACTATGGTAGCTTGCCTTTATTCTTTGCCCATTATTGGCGTAATTCCTCAACCGTTCACTCTAACGTCTCGTCTTATTTTTAATCCCTTCACAGTGTAAACACACTGGGAGTTCTCTAGGTTCATGTGTATAGTGGTCACCGTATCACACCGTAAGATCATTATCTTTTTAAGGTAAAGATGTTTTACTTCAGATTTGATTCATGTGTAGGTTAGTCTCCCTCACATTCTTTCATCACTTATGATATTGTTTACCAAGTAACTTAGCTGACCAAGGAAGAAGTAATCCATTGGATCACAAGCTCTTTTGAGCGTTGATCATTTGATGTGTCATATTACGCACTTACATTGCTTGTTCTTGACATTCGTTGCCTTCAAAATCATGGGCATTGGATATAGGGTCTAGTCGTGAAGTCCTCCTTCTTTATATACATCATTGGGACATCCCAAGGGAACTTCAAGGGGTTACGGGTCCCGTTCTCTAATAGAGGAGTAATCTATCACTGATAAGTGAAAGCTCATATTGAGGGGTTTATTACGACTCACAAGCCTCACAACAAGGGTTTACAGCGTTAGCTTCTGTTCGTGTATCTCCATCATTCGTACTATGGTTCGCCATTATTGGCTGGTTACAACATGCTATCTTGCATTTCTATGCTCCTAGAGCGTTATTATTTTACAGTTTGCATCGTACACCTTGTGTGTTTGCTTCTAAACCGACTACTCTTTGGTTTTCCACCACTACTATCAAAGCTTCCTTATTCATACTATTCTTGGAATTTTCCCTTTCTCATTCACGTTGTTCCTTGGCAATAATTATATGCTCAAGCTTGATGTCTTAATGGGTGAAAGCTCTTTCTAGAGGGTTCACCACATTAGCGGCCTCATGATAATGGGAGGTATCCCCACTCCTCTAATTTCTCATAATACCCGAGTGTGGGCCAAATCGGTGGTGTCGTCACCTAGGTTTTTATGCCTATGTACTACTGTTACTACAGGGAGCAGGAAGAGTAACTAAAGCCTCGTCAACTGTATACTAGCCTGATGCTCTAGTGATAGTGACACTAAAGTAGTCTTTACTATAAGCTGCTCATTACATTGAATTCAAATTGAGTGGTTCGTTCGCCGCTCTATTCATTATATGAAATAATATCTCTTCTCTTACTGGTGCCATTCTCGACAATTATTCTTATTATTTAATGTGGGTTTTGCAACTGTTTTGATCTACATAACGTAGTTGGTTCATGGTTTTTAAGCCACATTGCTTCGAGCTATGCTCTTGCAGGCTGTTATACGAGTTTCTACTTCTCCGTATGCCGTTAATGGTTTAGAGGTGGTACTGGGCTCTATGACAAGGTCGTTGCATCACACTTTTGTTCATGGGAGGCCCCTTAGGCATTCTAGTATTAATCAGTGCCTCTTAGCAATTTAGGGTATTTCCTGTTAAATGGAATCCCTTCGGTGTTCTAACCGAGTGTTCGTTTTAGCTCTTGTGCTCTTATCACGACACTTCGTTCAACTATTGTTGACTAAGACACCCTTAAAGGATTGCTCCCGAGTTTTGTCAAATTACACCATTATGTCTGGCTAATAATTGTGAGTATGTCCGGTCGGCTATACCGTATTGCAGTACCTTATTCCGGACTATCCTGTTTAGGGTTATAACGTCTCCCGTTCCCATGGTTGTAATGTCTCCCATTCTTGGGTAGATCATGGTTGCTGTTTCCTCATGTTCTTGACCGGGTTTAACATCCTCTTTGGTGAAGAATAATATTCCCGGTAGCCATGGTGATTGTTCTAGGAATTTTATCCCGTTCATTGAACCTTAACGTGTCTAGGTTAGGCATTGCCTTACTGTTTGAAGCTAGGTATTCATTCCAGCTATCGTGTGATTTACTCCCAAAATCTTGAGACATATCTAATGTATGTACTTAAATACTAGCGCGTCTCGCGCTTCCTTAACTCTTGTTCTTTTTCCTTGGATGAGTTCTCTATTCCTTTAGTCTCGTTAGCTTAACTGAGTTCCTTCTCTTCAATCATCCGAGGTGTCCAACCGTTCTGGTTTGAACTTACTATGTTGTCCGTAGTACGGAGTTGACTACTTCCCGTGTTCCGTACACTACTGGTATACATATATGGGGTACCTTACTAATATATTGCTACTTACCCGACTAACCTATAAGTAGGTCTGTCAGGCCCGCAAGCTCCCATCGGAGGCGGTCATCCCACATCTCATTTTTGTACACTCGTAGTGTTCGTCACACGCCTAAGAGTAGTATTCTGTTGTCAACTCCTCTTATATCATCCTATGATATCTTACTGTGGTTCTTCTAGGTTTGGTTTTAAAAATCTGAGATTTAAAATAAATATTTGAGTTTAAAAGAAAAAATTTTAGTTAGAAAGAAAAATTCTCATGGCATTTCAATGCCGGGTGATTCTGACTAAGTCTAGCTTCTCCCTGACTGGTATATTCCTTACTACAATGGTTAGGCCGTTAGGCCCTTCCAAGGTTTCGTTCTAGAGTTCTTAGGATTTGTGATCCTATAATTGTTCCATTCGGTCATCGTGGTACTTTATAAGTACTTGTTGTTTGTTAAAAGTTTCCCCGAACAACCCTCTTATTACTGCACTTACCACACAGGTGGTTTTCGGGTTTAATATACATAGCAGTTGCGGTATTATTCCCATTTTTGGCAGCCTTATTGGCTCTTCCTTTGATCCCTTAGTCTTGATAATCAATCCTCTGAGTAGCTTCTCCTTAGTCTTGACATGATAGTCCTTAATTCAGGTGTTCCTCCACTCTCAGAGATCCCTATTTAATTGTTCTGTGTTTTCCCTCGTTGCTCGTTCCCACGCGTTTACCGTGGTTACCGAGGCTTATCTCTTCCTTAGGAACTACATCTGTAGTCCTATTGAAGTGTATTTTATAGATGTTTCCTTAGTTGTCTAAGTTACATAGATTAGGCACTTTAACTCCTTTGGGTTGTAGGTTTGGAGTTGTCCACTCCTGACTAGTTCCTTAGCCGGTTATCCTATGGTTGGTGGTATTATCTAACCATGGTGGTCCCGTAGACTCACGTCTCGGGCTTTGTTACTTCTCCTTTTTCTGCTTCGTTGCACGGTTGATGCTTTCCTTCTTGCTGCTGCTTGGCCAGCTAGGTTCTTGCGACTGCTAAGCATGTCGCCCCATGCTGCCATAAATTTTGGTCTCCTTTAGATAGGATTTCTCGATCATCCGCCATTAAGTGCGGTTATTGTCGTTCCAACGGGAACCGTCTCCGGGATTTCCGGTTCTTGGAATCTACCACATACAGGTTCTGGTTCTTTTAAAAATATTTTTATAACTGCCAGATCGGGTTTCCCCGAGTATGAGAGGACTTCCATCTCTCTGACGTTCTTTCCGAGTTATAAAACGGGGGATGTGGAGGGCGGGTTTGATATTGGAGGTATCCGGTACCCACCGGGAGTTCCTAACTAGCGTATCTCTCATGCTATCGCTCAACCCTTAGCCCTAAGTCTCTAATTCTTAACTCGGTATTTCCTAACCTCAGTATTTCCAGTCATCAGAGTGATACTTCGCTCTGATACCACTTTATGTAACACCCCTACCGCTAATCCCGTCATTAATACATAATTACCTCATTCATCATAACAATCACAGCGGACAATTCCAATACTACGGTGGGTGAAACAATGCCGTTAGCCACCCACGTGGCTAACAAGGCCTAACTCAATACAGTAACGGTATGATGGACCGGAATACCGAGTGCTTAAACAAATACAACTTCATTTCATTTCTAAACCGAGTCAAAGGCAACTCTCTTGTCATTACAGTGTTCAACACTTACAATTCAATATACCGAGTCTACTAAGGTACAATCCAAAATACATTATTTCTCACAAGTCTATACAACCGTCTATGAGTTCAACATCTCACTCAGTCTATCAAGATCTACACAACTTCCAAATACCAAGGGGTGTACTACAGGGTACACCGGCTACTCAAAAGGGCTACAAGCCCGTGTACAACACGGTACGCTATTCAAAACCATCCTAACTACCAAGGCATAACAAACCGGTCTTTCACATCGACCATCTCGGGTACCTGGAATAAAAACGGTGCCCCAAAGGGCTCAGCAAAACTTGCTAGCATGAAATTCGCATACCCCGCATGCTAACGGGGGTACGCCGACTACTTGGTCGCCCACATGGAGTTCATTTTAATTCAAGCATACATGCTATATGAACAACATTATAATCATGCATAGGCACACTCATACATAGAGCATCACACAAGCAATGGAAACAATACACAATTCATCCATTCAACGATTACCGAGGCCCCTGAGATTCACTTCTCAAGTTCTAGCCTCACCCATTGTTAGTCAATTTCTCATCCGGGTTAGTCGGATGTTCTTAATTCTTTTACTCTTGATCAATGACTTACACTAGCCATGATCTTTACTTTACCAATTACTCCTCTTTTCAATAATACTCAAGTCCAGTCGGTTTGACCTCCGGGCAGAGACTACTCTATCTCACCACTGGGCTTTAGGTTGGCTTACTCCCCCGGGTTGATGCCCATAAAGGGATTTGGACCATGATGGAAGGTTAGGCCAGCACTCGGAAACAACCTCTCGTATTTCCTAATTCTCACGCGTGGCCGAAACTATATTGGACTTCTTACATACTCCAAGTTACCATTTTACTCAAGTTAGAAATGTCACAAGGTTAGGGAGCTAGTGAGAATCTTTTGTTCAATACCACACGGTTAGCACACTTTACATCCAAGCATTTAAGGAAATGCAATAAACCATTTTCGTGCATTTATCTTGATTAGGTGATTTCATATAACACATAAACACACAAATCGAGAAAACCTCGTTAGCATACAGGGCATGAGAAAATCATACTGTTTACCATCGTTCTTGGATCACCTACTCTCCATCAGAGTCCAACTATTCAAATTCTATAACATACATGGAGTCGGACGGTTAATTCTCTATAATTAACCTAACTCGATTCATCTTTAAGGTTTCCCGATTTACAATTACTAACCCATTATAATTCAAAGTCATTCACATAAGTTACTTACTTCTCATTGTTTCTTAAGCTTGTTTAAGCCTCTAATGACCATTACATGTCATTCATTAAGTCTTAACAATCTTATAACATCATTACCAAACAAGCCCCTATCTTAAAGTTCCATTTTTAAACCTTCGGAGGCATTTTTGGGTTGGTCCAGGACCTTGTCGGTCCCAAGTCCCGGACCCAACCTTAACTAAACTCTCGCAACAATTATGTGCCTGGTCCAGGTCCTTGTAAGGGACTTAAGTCTGACCAGGTTGCTAGGTAATTCTCGGCTTAAATTTTAGGGTGGTCCGGGTCCTTAGCATGGAACCAAGTCTTGGACCATGTCTTGAAGAAACTCACGGCCTTTAAATTGGGGTGGTCCGGGTCCTTGTATGGGACCTAAGTCCCGGACCACACCCTGTACTTAACTCATGGCTGTTTTCATGTATTGGTCCGGGTCTTTACCCTGGAACCAAGTCCCGGACCGGTGCAGGTTTTTCACAGTTTTTACATTTTTCAATTTCAGTTTTTAACTCCTTTCTTTTGCCCAATCTTTTCCCAATCTTCCCACATGTAATCTAACATGTTTTAACACTAATTGGACACTCTAAACTCTCCTAATTCATTTACTAAGCTCATTACTCAATTCTTGGCTAATTACACAATTTTCTCTAACTCATGGTTCTTCAACTAATGCATTACTAGTGTTCGTTGCATTATTTTCATTCCAGGTTTCACCCCATTACATAACTCTCTCAATCTAGTTTCCAATGTGATTATTACTCACATTAAACTCTAAAGCACACCTAGCTCAACCTAGGTTATTCCTTCTCCTTAAACACTTAAGTCACCTAGTTTCTTATAGAAATTTTGACAGAGGTTCCCTACAATTATAAGCATTGCCCACATTGTTTATTCATCTCATCAACACAATTCAACAACTCATATTTCTAGACACTAAACAACACATTTAATTCCAGCACATTACCCACTTAATTCACTTGGCTCAAAGGCCTTTAATCATCAACTTTAGCAAACTGTATAACTCCATTTCTTTCTCATCATTGCAGTAGCATAAACCATACTAAAGCAATGTAAATTACCATATAACAAGACATTAAAATATGTTCAAAGGTAAGTTCATTACCTTAGTGTTTCTAGTTTCTATTCTTTCTTTCTTTCTCCTTTCCTCCTTCTTCTTTCCTTCCTTCTTGTTCTTGGTTTACAAACCGGTCAAGGGGATTTCAATTTGATAATCTCTAGACCATGCCCAAGGAGATATAATGAGCATCAAGAACAACACTTAAACTCTAAAATCAACCTTAGAATACAAGGGGGGTAATTTAAGGCTCTAAAATGAGAGATTACCTTCCAAATCTCTAGGTGAATATTTGGCTAGCAAAACCACAAGGTTCCAGCAGCTCTTTGAAGACTAAAAATTTGCTGGAACACATAGAACAAGAGGCTCAAAAATCTGAAATTTTTCGGATCTAAAGGGAGAGCTAGAAAAGAGAGATTTTGAACTTCTTTTTACCTTAAACCAACAAGGGAAGGATGTAGATCACAATGGTCTCCTTAAATATTCAAATGGAGCTCCAGCCATGGGGATGAAAGTTGAAGTTTTCAGATTTTGAAAGGAGGGAAATGTTCTCCAAGATGAGAGAAATCTAGTGGTGTAATTTTTTTGCTCTTTGGACTTTGTTTGAGCCTTCAAAATTGAGGAAGAAGAGAGAGCTTGGTGAGGGGGCTCCAAATCGCCATTAGAGGCTGGGAGGAAGAATAAGTATGGTGAGAGAGGGCAGAAAAACATGAGTGAGGGGAATGAGGAGGAGAGAGACTCCAAAACCCACTTTTGTACTTTTGTTACTTTTTGCTTTATTAGTTTTGTTTTCTAGTGCGTAAGAGAGGGAGTCTAGATATTTATTATTTGAGAGAGTGGATGACTTACTAATTAAAACCGGCCCCATATAATAAGTCCCGGGAGGGCGTTTTCGTCTTTTCACAATTAACGCTCCTAATCTCCCGGTTTTGACACTAATCACTATCCAGACCCGTTTTCTGGAATTTTCTCGTTTAATTAATTTTAATGGATTTAGACCTTCATTAATATTTAATTATAGATATTTGATTGACTTAATTTTTACGAGTCTATTAAACCCGCTTAAAGTCACATTTTCCCGGTTTTCTCGAAAAACGTGCTTTTAAGGCTCGTTTGTGTTTTTAACCCATTTTATGGATCTGTTTTCTTCGGGAATTGTTCCCACATATTTATTTAGGCATAATTAAGCTTCTAAAATCCTCATTAGCCTAGTTAATCACTATTTTTAAGTTCGGGGTATTTCATGCAGCGGCACACCGCTTTATCTAAATACGTATGAGTAGCCCAACTATGGGTCCTATAACTCTTATTTTGCATTCAAGGTCTACATGTGTCAATAAATTTTTTAATTTTAAACTTTAAAATCTTATAAATAAGATATCAAAAGTTACAATTCTTTCTTTGTTATTTTATGCAATTAAAATAACGTCCATATTGACTATAGTTATAATACCAATTTTGAGCTTTCAAATCCTTTAAAATAGTTATCATAACTATTGAAATTGTTATCAAAACACTTTAAATTAATGATCATCATAACTTTAAATGATTATCTAGATCCTAAAATGATCATCAAAGTACTTCCTAATAAACTATATATAATAAATGTTAACAATTCTCTATAGAAATATTCAATTAATGTGGATAGAAAAATTATTCTACTTTGTTAATGATGTGATAGAGAAAAATGGAAGATCAAGAAAATTAAGAACCCGTTCTTCATTGATCATGTTACTAGCCACGCTTGATAGCAACATTCATTATTTAATCTACTTTTCAAAATAACTCATGAAAAGTGTCAAATTTTGAATGTGCCTATTTGTAATCCTGGTCTACAAAAATTTGACCACCGTTCATATGATAAGCATAAATTGGTTAACTACACCTAGCTTTACATAAATACCAGAATAGTTATGTTTGATTTATTTTACTTGTCGTAAGTGAATAACATCTTAAAGAAGACTTGGGCCTATACCAATAACAATTATTGTGAGACTAAGACCCCGTTCGTTTAGTAGTTTATCAGAGCTTTAAGGACTTTATTCAAAAGGTAGTGAAAAGTGATAATTTATTAGTGGACTAATTAACCACATGGCACACCATAGTTGGTTAATCACATAACTATAGCTAGATTTATTTTAAATGTAGGAAATATTACGTTTGATGAATAACCCTTAAGGCCCCAATCGATGAGCGCTATTCGGCCATTAATATACTTTAAACATAATTTAAATACACATTTAGATATTGATTTGACTAGACTTCATAAAAGTACAAATGTCAAGATGTAATATGTTAACCATAGTTACATTAGACAAAACAACATAATATCTATGACTCGAAGCAACAGCCGAAGAGACCCTAAGGGGCTGATCGTTGAACTCTGATGTTTTTTTCATCTCCCTATGTTAACCATAATGATGAAAACCATATGTATTTGGTTCAAAAGTTTGATTGGACCACATCCAACTAAATAAGATACTTCACTGACATTATTGTATATTGTTGTGAACGATGTAGCATGTTTGGGGGGGGGGGGGGGAGAAATGCTCCCTCCTCTTTCTTCCCCTTTCCCCATTTTTCCTTGTTACTATTACATGCAAATCCATTTTCTTTTCTCCGGTCTCATCTCCAAAATATATTTCCCTTTTATTTCTCTTGTTTAGGTTCCTCTCTAGTTTTGTTTCAATAATTATTCTTGTTTTCCTCCGCCGTCGCTGGGTAGTTGCCGCCACCACCGCCGCTACCGCCACACCGTCTTCTTCTTTGTGGCACCTCCAGCGCTCATCCCTCTTCATTGAGGTTTCGGTTTCGCTTTGTTTTTGTCTTCAAATAAGCCTTCGGTGACTTCCGTTTCTCAGATCTAACTTCCCCGACTTGTTTAGTCCAGATCTGGTGCAGATCCAAGGTTGCATGCCAATTTTGGGTAGCCAAATCCGAGATCCAGCTCACCCCTTGTTCCTCGTTCTGGCCAAGAAAAATAAGTTTAGGTTTAGTTTTCTAAATTTGCCGGTTGCGGTTTCACGCTTTAGTTTGGTCCTTCCGAAGCTTGATGAGGATTGCTCATTTTGCATCATGGTTCCCAATTTCTTTGGTTTAAGTTCTAAGTTAGAGCCAACAATGACATCTTTCCACTTAGATGAAAGTTCTTTTAATCGTATGTATAAGCAACCGCCCCTTGGGGTAAGGCTTTCATTTGACGATTGCCCCTTTTGGGACTTGTTTGAGTTTGTTGTCTTAACTCTTGCTTTTGGAGAATAAGATGTTAGTTTCACCTCCTCATGGTTTCGGAGACTTGTTGTTGTCCTTGTCTCGGTGTTCTCTAGTCCCGTTGCTAGGTTCGTAATATTCGCTTAATCTAATCTATGTCGTTATCTTTGAAAAAAAAGTTTGATTGGACAAAAAATAATTGAACACCTATTTTATAAAGCTATATGAATCGGGAAAAGCTAACTAAAAGGGACCTAATGCCCCGTTCTGGAATGCATATATAGATAGATGAAGATTATATTTTTATGTCCCACACTAACAGAATGATGGAGATTGTGTGATCATCTGATCAGACGCTAGAGCTGTCAAAATTTGACCCAACCCGATAACCCGTCTATTTTATCCGAACACGAAACTTGACCGAAACCTGAAAATATTTAAATATAACAAACCTAAAACCCGATTGGGTAAAACCAAAAAATGACCCGAACCCGAAATGATCTGAAAAATTTATAATCCAAAACCGACCCAAACCCAAAATGACCCGAAATAATAGTAATTAAAAATTAGCCTAACTCAAATAACATGAAATAATAGTGATCATAAATTGTCCCAAACCTGAATGACACAAATAAATATACAAAAAATTTGATTCAAACTTAGTATATCCGAATGAAATTCACAACAGGTATTGTATTGACTTTTTTGTAATCTATATGTAGTATATTCTTATAGAAATTAGGTATACATTTATTTAATAATTTTTTAAAAACATATTAACCATGACCCAAAATAGTCGAAACTCGATTCTATCTGACACTATTAAAATCCGAACCCGATTTGACCCAAACTCAAAATGATCCGAAAATTTTATGGCTCAAACAAAATTTAACCCACCCCAAATCCAAACAGATAACGCGTTTATCAGACCTATCAGACCCATCAGACAGACATTGTTCTCCCTTATAATCTTCGGTAGAGCCCAGTGGATTTCATCTCCTGCCAGAGGAGGCCTAAATGTAACCAAGGTCTCACAGCAAAAAGGTCTCACACTCGACGTGGCTTTCTAAGCAATTGTGACCCAGCTGATTATTCCCTTCGACTAGAGGTGATCATCCGGGCGGGCGGGCCGAGCCAGGGAGATTTTTTGGGCCCGTCGGGCCTACTTATGGAGACCAGGCCCGGTATTTTATATCTTCGGGCCGGGCCGGGCTAGGCCTGGTTTTTTTTCAGCTCTGCCGATGCCCGGCCCACCCGGCCCGGTTATTTAATTATTTTTATTTTTTAAATAAAAAAAATAAAAAATTATATTTAATTTCAAAATCAATATTATATATATACATTTGAGTAAAATTTTATATTATATGTATATTTAATATAATTTTGATTTATGTATTATATCAAATAATATAAGATATACATTATTTTATATATATTAAAAAAATAATAAATAATATTGAAAACAGGGTCGGGTGGGCTTGGCCCACGGGCTTGAAAATTTACCGCAGCCCGGCCCGGTTTTTTATTCAGCTCATTTTTTTGTCCAAGTCCACCCGAACAGCCCGTCGGATTAGGGTTTATCGGATTTTTTTTCGGGCCGGGCCGAGTCGGGTCACCGGGCCGGACAAGTTTTGAGCAGCTTACCTTCGACCCCCATCTCCGGGCTCCGCAAAGAAAGCAGGGCCGTCACTGCACCGGTAACCCGAACCCCAGTTCGAAAATTTTAACATCTAGCAGAAAGGAACAACGAAGAAGAAAAAACCGACGGTGCGAGAAGATGAGTTCCATGGAGGAAGAGATGCGCCAGAAGATTCTCACTGAAATTAATAAACTAGGGCACGTTCCCAAGCGCAACCTCCCTCTCCCCTCTCGGTAAACCCTCTGTTCCTATCAGCGAATTCTAGCTTCGAGATGCTACCTTGCGTACATATAAACTCGTCGGATTCTTCGCCGCTAATATTTAAGTCAATCATGTAGCGCTAAATTAGTGTGTAAAACTATGTTGACGTAGCTGGTTTCTTCTTTCTTTATATTTTCTCAATGTCTGAGGCGGTGCGGTATTCATTTTGAAGCGAATTAGCCAAAGAAAATAGAATAACTGTGATTATGCTATCGGGGATTATGTAACAAGGGTGAACAGAAGGAGCTCCCGTGCGGTTGTTAGGCCAGCTAAGCAGGCAGATTATGCGTAATGAGCCGGCATTTTGTGGTAACAACCAGTAATCCATTTGTAACTAAATGTTTGTTGCTAGTTTGTTACGACAGTAGACGGTTAAACTCTTCTAATGAAGGGTTGAGAATAAATAAAAAGCCAGTCAGGCGCCTGGTTGAAGTCAAGCAGTTACCATTCTCATATCTATCCTCACATCTTTCCGTATTCTCTCTCAATACAAGTTTGCCTCTCTCTGAAAACCTACATTCACCATTCCTTTTCTGATGCCACTTCGGATTCAGCTTGACCTTCATGTTGTGCAACAGTTCCTATCAATCTGAATACCGCCGGGCTGATTTTTTTTTTGATAAAAGCTCCATCAACCTTACTATTACTCAAAAGCATCGTCTAATTTACAAGCCCTAATCACTTTGCTAGGGATATTAGCATCTACCCATACTTTAAAGCGAAATGAAGAGTTAAACAACTTATAGCATAAAGCTAAAGGAAGATTACAAGGATTATGGTTAACAATCACATTAATCCTGTCAAAAAGAGAGGCCAAAGCTATCATTTGATCTGAAAAATCCAGCTCTACCCTAGCATTAACCTTCTGCAAGGTTTCCTGATTCTTAGTTATACTAACTTGTATCTCTATTTTCTTATACTCTTGTTCGATTGCCCATTTCATCCCAAAAATAAGAGCTTCAGCTTCATCATTGCCTCTATCCAGAATGCTGTGTTGAACTTTGTTGAAAATCAAGATGGGATCCCCTGTGCAGTTTCTCCACATCCCCGCTAGTATTCTCTGTTTCCCTTTTGATCTGAGCACCGAACAATCAAACTTAATAGAACCCTGCTCAGGAGGAGTCCAATCCCTGTATTAAAATGAAGAAGCCATGACATTCAACCCTGAATTCTGGTAACTAGTAATATACATCAGATTACTATCTACCAGAGAAGACCAGCTAGCATCTAAATTGTGTCGAACATAAGTTTTAGCATCATAAAGAGCCCACATCAGATTCACTATATTACACAGTTTTTCATTGTTTCAGTGTCTAGCTACATCAATAATCCACAATTGAGATCTCATATCCCCTTGTTTAGGGATATCTTTAATATTGAGCACATGCTCCCAGTAGTCTACAGCCATAGCACACTCAAAAATACCATGAGTAACTGTATCAGTCAGACCACAGAACAAGCAATTAGGATCTCCTCCAATTCTCCTAGCTATAGTCGCTACACAGGGCACTATATCATTCAGGAATTTCCAAAAGAACAACTTCGCTCGAGGAGGACAGGAAGCTGCTTTGATTCCGGCAAGAAGCTTAGCACAGACTAACCCATTACTGGACGAAGCTGTGAGATCAGCCTCCATCTGTTGGTGAAGCTTGTAAGCGAGCTTAACTGAAAATTTCCCATTCTTATCCTGATGCCAGACCCAAGAATCTTGCTCATTTAACTTCAAAGGTATACTCAAAATGAGAGAGGAATCAAAAGGGAGAAACATTTGGTTAATTTTGACATGGTTCCACTGATTAGAATGGCCATCAATTAAACTGTCAACAGTATCTTCATCTACACCTCCTGGACAAGGAGTGTAAAGCCTGAAAAAATGAACTCTAAGGAGCCAGGGCGACGACCAAATAAGAGTATCAGATCCTGAACCAATTTTTCTCCTTGTCCCCCTTCTAACTAGAGGGATAGAAGAAACTAAAGAAGCCCAAACTGGGCTAGCTTTAGCTCCTTTCTTAGCATCCAGAACAGAACTAGAGGGAAAGTAGATACATTTCATCACTTTAGCCACTAGGGAAGAAGGGTCTGAGAGGAAATTCCAAATCTGTTTAGCCATCAAAGCTAAGTTGAAACTAGCAGTAGATCTGAAACCCAACCCACCCTCGTTTTTATCCTTACACATAGCTTCCCACTTAATCCAATGCATACTCTTTTTACTTTTACTCCCTCCCCACCAGAATTTAGAGAAAATAGCATCAATTTTCGAGATAATACCCCAAGGCAGTCTAAAAAGAGACATAGTGTAAGTGGGTAAAGATTGGAGCACACTAGAGATCATAACCGATCTAGCAGCTTGAGACAAAGGATTAGCCCAGGAGTCAACTCTCTTACTCACTGCCTCCAGGAGAAACTTATAGTGAAGATTTTTATTTCTGCCTACAGAACTAGGAAGACCTAAATACTTGCCAAAGCACTTAGTCTCTGTCACTCTAAAGATGCTTCTAATCTGATCTTTAGTAATTTGATCCAGTTTAGTGCTAAAGACTATATCAGATTTAGAAGAATTAATGACTTGGCCTGATGAAGACAGATATCTCTGGATAATATCATTAAGAGTAGAAGCATTCTGAACAGAAGCAATACCTCCAAAAACTATGTCGTCTGCAAAGGCTAAATGCGTGATGGGAGGGCAATTTTTAGCTAATCTGATCCCATTATAAACCCCTGAAATTTCAGCTTGAGAGATAGCACTAGACAAAGAGTCTTGAACCATGATAAAAAGGAAGGGAGAAAGGGGATCCCCCTGTCTGATTCCTCTAGAAGGTTTGAAGAACTTACCAGGCGATCCATTTACTAGGATAGAACATTCAACAGTCGAGAAACACTGGATCACTGGATTCAGCCAAGCAGCAGGGAAACCCATATTAGACAGGATCTCAACAATGAAGTTCCATTCCAGTCTATCATAAGCCTTACTGAGGTCAGTCCTTAAGGCAAAATGACCCTTTTTCCTAGCTTTACTTCTTGACAAGAAGTGTTGGATCTCTCCTGCTATAATAACATTATCCGTAATGTTTCTACCATTAACAAACCCTGACTGAGAAGGCGAGATAATACATGGAATGATGTGCTTAATTCTATTCGCCAATACTTTAGCCACTATCTTGTAAAGAAAGTTGCTGAGAGCTATAGGACGGAAATCACTAATACTAACTGCACCTTTAACTTTAGGAATAAGAGTGATATAGTATCGGTTTAGAGAATTGGGCGTCGGGTTACCTTGCAGGATATCTTTGACCGCAGAGATGACTTGACTGCCTATGACATGCCAGTAAGTTTTGTAAAAATAACCATTAAATCCATCCGGGCCTGGAGACTTATCTGATCCCATCTGTTTGACTGCATTAGAGATTTTAGCATCAGAATAAGGAAGTTGTAATTATGTAACAAAATCAGAATTAAGTCTACCCATAACTGCCAGAGAAAAAAGGGGATCACAGACAGGGTGAAGAGATTGAAAAATATCAGAAAAATGGTTTCTAGATATTCGTTCAATACCATCCCAAGAATACACCATCTCCTTTTCCTCATTGAGCAGACCAAAGATTTTATTTCTTCTCTTAGAAGCTGAGGCTTTAGAGTGAAAGAACTTTGTATTCTTATCTCCCTCTTTGAGCCAGCCCATTTTAGCTCGCTGCTTCCACCAAAGTTCCTCTTTGAAATTAAGCAACTCAATCTCCATTAAGATCCTCTTTCTGTTATTCCCTGAGCCTACTGTTAAAGGCTTCTGATCAATAACCTTAAGATCTAAGAGTTTTTTCTTCATTTTCCACTTGATTCTTGTTATTGTCCATCCTTTCCTGTTGGCAAGCTTAGAAGCACACAAACCCAGCTTAGATTGAATATCAGAATGAGTATTTCCCCACACCTCCAAGATGATCTCCAAACACTTACTCTCTTGAGCCCATAGATTCTCAAATCTGAAAACTTTTGGAGGAACTTGAGTAATCCCAAAAAATTTGATGTATAAAGGATTGTGATCTGACATCTCCCTCTGCCAATGCTCAACAGAAATCTGAGGGAACTGTTGTAACCCATCATTGCTGCAGAAAACCCTGTCCAACCTGCTAGAGGACTGATAACTACCAATCTGACAATTAGTGTACGTAGTAGGCTGACCAAAGAAACTAATATCCATTAATTGAACTTCTTCAATCACCTCTCTGAAAGGAGAAGTCTGAGAATCTTGTCTAAACTGGCCTCCCATTTTTTCTTTATTATACATTATTTGGTTGAAGTCACCAGCAATAACCCAAGGAACCGAAATCATACTTCTGAGGCTTCTAATCAACTTCCAAGAGAGAAACTTCTGATTCCAGTTAGCCCACCCGTAAAAACCAGTGAAGATGAACCAATTTCCACCTGGGAATCTAATAGCCGCAGAAATATGGCGATCAGAGTAATTAGATATTCTAACTTCCACATTCTGATTCCACATCAAAACCAGACCTCCACTCTTTCCTTTACTTCCTACTGACATACCTTGATAACCTCTATATTTATTAATAATCTGTTCCATTTGAACAACAGACCTATGGGTCTCCATAATAAAAACCAGCTCAGGGTTGAATTTAATAAGAAATTCTTTAACCCTAGCTACTGCCGCAAGTCGACCCAAACCTCGGCAGTTCCAGCTGATGCAACTCATTTGGCTTGTCAGCCTTGCCCAGAGACAAGGTCTGCCTGATCAAGAGTACACTCCTTACCCTCAGAGTCTTTTGTTATATTCTCCCTTGTAGGGATACTTATAACTAGAGACTGAGCTTTAGGTTTTCCTCTTCTCGAATTTCTTTTCATATCTGATTTCTTAATCTTAAGAGAGCGTCCACGTTTGACTAAAGGGGCTTTACCTTCTCTGTGCTTCTTAGACTGAGAGTCACAGATCGAAGTTTGCACCTCCTGAACTGGTTGCCCTGAAGTCAAATCAGCTAGATCTTCATCTCTAATGTTGTCTCCTGCTAGCAGCTGAGTAAAGGTCCTGATCTAGAATACTACCAGAAGGAAGTTTCTGTTTCTTATTAATATCTCCTTGGAAATTTTTTATAGCTGCACCCAAGTCAAAAGACTGATAAAATTTCCTCTTGCTGATTTCTTCCCTCGCCTCAACAAATGCTTCAAAGCCAGGAGGAATACTAGGTGTTCCTCCTTCCTGTTCCTGAGAACCCTGACCTGCATTAGGAATTTCCTCAGTACAACCCATCAGATTCTGACTCTTCTCAGTCTCTTCAACATTAGATTGATTTCCTTGTTCTCCCAGAATATCATCCTGATTTTCTTCTTCTATCTGAATATGTTTCTGATTTTCCTCTTGTTCCTGACTAACTCCTTTACTCTTGCTCTGATCACTTCCCAGAATCTGACTCGATAAGGTAAACCTTATCTGTTTTCTCTTTCTTTTCTCAGATTCTTCGACCACGTCTGTTAGTAAAAGATCAGTAGTACCAAGAGATCCCTTATTGTACTCATTTCTGTTCCTTTCATCTTCTACATTGTTCTCTGAGACCATAAACTCATACAGAGCTGTAGGTGAATCATCATACTCAGCTCTCATCCACATCCCATACCTGTTCCTTTTATCTTGATCGTTTTCTTTCCAAAGACATTCACTCGACTGGGAGTTAACCTCCCACAAATAACACAGAATAGGGGAAGATTCTCATAGGAGATCCTGCAGCAACGGTCTTTTTTCCCATCATTAACAACTAATAACCTGCAGATAGGTTCACTGACTTCCACCTCCACACAGATACGAAGCACTTTTGATGAAAGAGGATTGATCTTGTCTACTGTCCTTATAAAGGAGCCAACCATGTTACCTAAAGCAATAGCCGAGTTTTTGTTAAAGTAGATCATAGGTAGGTTGTGGATACCTGCCCATAATATTACTTTACAGGGATCATGCTCATCTATATGCAGCGAAGGATCAATAGGCATAATAGCTAGCAGTCTATTCTGAATATGCCATGGACCATTTGAGAGAATATTTTTCATGTCCACTCCAGAGGCAAACTGAAAGGTAAACCTGTTATATCCCACTTCATTAACTCTAAGAAAAGCCCGAGGTTTCCGCATCTGAATAGACTGGTTTTGGACAAATTTCGTAGGGAGCTTCTTAGGGTGGAATACCTGCCCAAACAGAGAGAATTTCAAATCTTGATGGGGAGAACCTGCACTGAGCATATCTCCTTCAACTCTTTCCAGTTCAGCTGGATGAATCTTCAACTTTTTCCAATTCACCATCACCTCTTCCATGATGTTGTACTTCCCAGACGAGGACCACAAGGCCAGATCACTCAAGAGAAAGAACTGGAAAATCGAAGTAGAACTCTTGGAGCAAAACACAACTCTGATATTGTAAAAAAAGGTAGATTTTGTCTGGAATAGAATACCAGCTTGTAGTATAAAACGTAAACCATAGCTGTAAAGTCGAGTAGTTGAGTTTCATTAACTCCAAAACCATCATTACTCTCAGTAAGCATCCTCAGAGAAGGGACGTAAAGTAAAGATTTGATAGGAACTGTCTTATATGTCACCCTTCTATTGGGGCACATAGAAATACTACTCTCTTTTCTTTACTCTAGCTTGTACTTACAGAAACTATTCACCAAAAGTCTACTGTAATCAATACCACTAACATACGAGAGATATCCTTTCAAAACTGCTTCAATCTCCCTCCTATTATGATCAAACTCTATCTCACCTAACAGCTCCTTAGAGGCTTCACAACAGTAAGGGAAAGGAAACAATCCTAAATCGCACCTCAAATCGCCTATCATATTTTTGATTAGTATGTATCCCTATCCACCGCCGGGCTGATTTTCATCGTTATTAGCTTTTAGCTAGAAACTTTGCTTGTAATTGTTATCTGAACTTTAACTTCTTTTGTGGACTTAATTAGTTCACCAAATGCACCGTCTTCCGTGGGCCAGAAACATCCTTATTCTTTGCTGGAATCGACATCAAAAGGAGATATGACAAAGGGAATTGATACTTCACTATCTCAAGCTCCACACTGTAGACCATGGGATAGGGAAGATTTGATAAAGAGGTTAGCCACATTCAAGGCCATGACATGGTTTGCCAAACCTAAGGTTATTACCATCCTTATCCTTCTCTTTTTATTTGATTTGCAAGTAAAATTTATTTTGAGGAACAAAATAGTGACGCATCTGATAGTGACTGAAATGTCTATGGTGCGGTTCGGATCTCCATCCCATAAATGTTGTTAGGGTTGGTTAACCATTGGTAGTTAGCCATGTGTTATTTGTAGAATTTTGATGGGGTCCATTTATTAGCTACCCTAATAAAAAATGACACTAATCATAGATTTATAAATAAATCTGCAAAATCATTCAACAGTTGTTAAAGAACGGGGCTATATGTTTGCAAATCTTTAGGTAGTTGATGCAGTAAGCTGTGCCAGGAAAGGTTGGATTAATGTTGATTTTGATACCCTAGCCTGTGAAGTTTGCGGAGCTCGGCTCTTGTTTTCTATCCCAGCATCTTGGAACCGACAACAAGGCATGTCTTCTCTCCCTCTCTTCTTCATCAGAAACAAAAAGAGAAAGAAGAAAAAGGATTGAACATTATATGTGATAGCAGGTTGAATGACAGAGTCACTAATTTTCGTTTGTTTTTCTGTTCCACTATGTGCAGTTGAGAAGGCAGCTCGGGTATTTAGCATAAAGTTAAACAGTGGTCACAAGCTTAATTGCCCATGGATGGATAATGCCTGTGATGAAACCCTTGTATTATTTCCACCCGCTCCATCAAAGCTGTTGGTCAACCATTACAGGGAACGATCTTCAGCTCTGATGCAGCTTTCTGCTTTACCTTTAATATCAACTGCAGCTCTAGAAACCATGAGCAGTCCTCAGCTGCAGCAGTTTCTTAAGAATTCTGATAAAACAGAGCGTGACAAACTTCCAAGTGACTCTTCCTTGACTGATGAGCTCAGGAATGACTGTGAAGCGTCATCTGCTTCCTTATATTACCAGGTAGTTGTACATCTTCTTGTTGTTTGGTCTATCCGAACAGTCATTATTGTGATAATTATTACATGACTAGTGCTGTAATTATTAAGTGTCTAGTGGCTGTTCAGTTGTAGTTAATTATTAGTGACTGTTTAGCTGTAGTTAATTATTAGTGACTGTTCAGCTGTAATAAATTGCAACTCTTCAGCTGATTATGGTTCCTAGGCTGAATCTTTAGAAGTCTCCTCTCTCTTGAATAGTTCTAGAACACTCTGCTCTCTTTGACATTCTCTCTATAAATATAGGGTTGTATCACTTCTCAAATACAATCATCATATCAATAATTACTGCTGTAAACTTCATGGTATCAGAGCAGGTTTAAACCATAGCCACCACATTTTTAAAACACTAAACATAGATAAACGGTGTCTTCGCCCAAATCTCTATTCCTAAGGGTGTCTCCGCCTAAACTCTATTCCTAGGGATGTCTCCGCCCTAAATCTCCTGCCTAAAAAGGTCTCTACCCTCTTCATCCACTCACTTAGAACAAATTTGTTTCAAATGCTGTTGCATCTGCTGCTGCAGCTGCTATTACAACAGCTTTGAAATCAAACAAGACTGATCTTGCTTCTATTGATTCAGCCTATGAACTGAATGGCAAGAACTACTTGATTTGGTCTCAGCTTGTCCTTATTCGTCTAGAAGGGAAGGAACCAGACAATCATCTCACTCAATCAAAACCAGCTGACCCTAATGAAGGTGAATGGAAGAAAGTAGATGCCAACATACGGTCATGGTTATGAGATTCAATGGATCCAAGCATCAACATCACATGTATGTTTCTGAAAACAGCAAAGGAAATCTAGGAATATATCCAGAGATCCTACTCAACAGCCAAGGATGCTGCCTTTATTTATGACCTCTAGCTTAGGTCAATGACCACCAAGTAAGAAGGACTACCAGTCTCGGAATTGCTACCAATCTTCAACGGTGGTGGTTTGAACTGGATCAATACCAAAGCATCAAGTGGGAGACCACGGGAGATGCACTTCTATATAAAAAGACAACAATCCAGCAGCGTGTGTACTGTTTTTTGGCCGGTCTAAACCCAGAATATGACCAGGTTCGGGGTTCAAATTCTTGTAAATAAGGATATGCCTAATATAGAAGAGGTCGTAGCTACTATCAAATCAGAGGAAAGTCGCCGCTTAGTGATGCTGGAAAACAAGACAACTGAAAGCACTGCCTTTACTGCAAAAGGGGAACATAATGTTGGTAAAACTGGAAGGTGGTGCGGTCATTTGTAAAAGGTCAAATCACAACAATGATCAGTGTTGGAAACTTAATCCCCATCTACAAAAAGAACGCAAGAAACGAGGACAAGGGGTTAGAAAAGCTTACGCAACCACATCTACAGTTGCTGGTTCTTTGGATCTACACATCTCTCAAGAAGAACTGAAGTAACTTCGGGCTATGCTGAAATCCGTTCAATCTCCCTCCAGCACTAACCAATGATCTCTCACCCTACAAGGTAATACTTCACAATCATTTTGTCTTAATGCTTCAGAACATGTCTTACGAGACTGGATTCTTGATTCAGGAGCTACCTCCCACATGACCTCTACTTTCTCTTGCCATGATGATTATTCATCTTGCCCTGAAAAACTACAAATTACTACAGCAAATGGTACATCCACATTTGTTGCTGGCCAAGGAACTGCCAAAATCTCAAAGGGATTGCACCTTAGTAATATCCTACATGCTGGTCTTGCCATGAACCTTGCTTTAGTATATAAACTCACCAATGATCTCAACTGCTTTGCTGTTTTTTCTCCATCTTGGTGTGTTTTGCAGGATCTACACTCGGGGAAGACGATTGGAACTGCTAGGCAACAGAATGGATTGTACTACTTGGATTTACATCGTGTCTCACCTAATCCATGTAGAGCCCTTGTATCCGCTGTTGATAAAAATGCCAATTTGGCTTTATCATAAGCATTTAGGTCATCCCTCTTTCTATGCTATAAAAACTTTGTTTCCTAATCTGCTTGTTGGTATTGATATCTCTGCCCTCAAATGTGAAGTGTGTGAACATTCCAAACACACTCGTGCTTCTTTACCTTCAGTACTACAAAATGCTGTCTTCCGTTTTCTCTTATTCACAGTGATGTTTGGGGTCCTTCTCCCATAGCTAATATATTTGGTGCTCGATGGTTTCTTACCTTTATTGATGTCTGGACTCGATTTACATGGTTGTTTCTACTAAAAAATAAGAGTGAAGTAAGTTCTATCATACCCATTTTCTGTAACATGATTTAAACTCAATTCTCCACCTCAATTCAAAGGTTTCGCATTGATAATGCTACCGACTATTTCAACCAAAAGTTATAGCATTTTTTCAATCCGAAGAAATAGTTCACGAGTCTTCTTGTGTCTATACTCCACAACAAAATGGATTGCTGAAAGAAAGAATTGACACCTTCTTGAAATAGCTCGTGCTCTTCTTTTCCATTCAATCACACTTCAACGCTATTGGGGAGAAGCCACCTTAACAACCTGTCACCTAATCTATAAGCTTCTCTTTTGTGTCCTTAAAAACAAATCTCCTCTTGAATGCTTAAGCCATTTCTTCCCTACTCACAAGATTTTCACAAACCTGGACCTACGTGTCTTTGGGTGTACCTCTTTTGTCCATATTCACACACCCAATAGAGAAAAGCTTGATCCGCGAGCCGTTAAATGCATCTTTCTTAGAAACTCTCCTACACAAGAAGGGTACATGTGCTACAACCCTAACACAAGAAAAACCTATGTCACTGCAGATGTCACATTTCATGAGGAAACACCCTACTATCCCTCTACTGAACCTATTGACGTTCCTCCTCCAAGTACATATTCTAACCATGATAACCCTCCCATGTCCTCCTTTGACATCTCCTTTACTCTTGTGACAAATTCAAACCAATCCGAATCACCACCAGCACCCTCCTCACCACCTTCCCAACATCAATCATCATCTTCTCCTTCCACAAATTCACAAGATACACCACCAGCACCCTCCTCACCATCTATCCCATCTCCTCCTCCATTGACGCATGTTTACTCCAGGGAACACAAGTCCAGACCATGGCTAATGGAGGACCAAGCGTCTGAACCAAGTGTTGATCCTGCACCAACAACCGATTCAGATCTACCCATTGCTTTTCAAAAAGGAGTTAGTAAGTGTACTTCCACCCCTCTTTAACCCTTGACTAATTTTGTATTCTTTGATAACTTGTCTCCATCACATTCACTGTTTGTGCAAAGCCTTAATCAGATCCCTATCCCTAAGACTGTTTCTGAAGCATTAACAAAAAGAGAGTGGAGAGAAGCCATGGAGGAAGAAATTTGAGCGTTAGAAAAAAATAGAACTTGGGATATTGTTAATGAACCTCTTGGGAAGCATGTGGTTGATTGCAGGTGGATTTTTACTCTCAAATACAAAGCAGATGGATCATTGGAGAGATATAAGGCACGACTGGTTGCAAAAGGATATACTCAAACCTATGGGATTGATTATTAGGAAACCTTTGCTCCAGTTGCCAAACTTAATACGGTTCACATACTGTTATCTCTTGCAGCTCATTTGATTGGAGACTATTGCAGTTTGATGTGAAGAACGCCTTTCTTCATGGTGACTTGCACGAAGAGATATATATGCGGATGCCTCCTGGTCTTGATGCTGCAAATGATTCATCCAAAGTCTGTTGCCTTAAAAAGGCAATATATGGTCTCAAGCAATCTCCCCGTGCATGGTTTGAGCGATTTGCTTCTGTTGCGCGGCTGGTTACAAGCAAAATCAGGGTGATCATACTTTGTTTGTCAAGCATTCTCACCCAGGGGGGATCACCATCCTATTGGTTTATGTGGATGATATTATTGTCACTGGCAATGATCCCAAAGAACAGCAAAGATTGGAGAAACAACTTCAATCCAAATTTTGAAATCAAATCTCTTGGGTCGTTGAAGTACTTTTGGGAATTGAGGTTGCTTGTTCTCATGGAATTTTTATTAGCCAGCAAAAATATATCACTGACCTCTTAATTGAAACGGGGAAGAATGCTTGTCGACCTGCCACCTCACCTATGGATCCTAATCATAAGCTTGATTCAGCACAGGATGCATCAAAGGTTGAAGTATCTCGGTATCAGTGATTGTGTGGAAAACTAATCTACTTGTCTCACACTCGACCAGATATCGCTTATGCAGTAAGTGTCCTGAGTCAGTTTATGCACGATCCTAGAAAACCACATATGGAAGCAGCACACCGAGTCTTAAACTACCTAAAGGAGGCACCTGGAAAAGGTATTCTGTTTGAAAAAGGAAAAAGACTAACCATCCAAGCATTCACTGATGCAGATTATGGAGGTTCACTTGTTGATAGACGATCTATTACAGGCTACTGTGTTTTCTTAGGAGGTAATTTGGTTACTTGGAGGAGTAAGAAACAGAATGTGGTAGCCCGCTCATCTACAGAATTTGAGTTCAGAGCCCTCGCTCATGGCATTTGTGAGCTTCTTTGGATTCGTATCATTTTGTCTGACATGAAGATCAAGTGGGAAGGCATAATGGAGCTTAGATGTGACAACAAATCAGCTATCAGCATAGCACATTACCCAGTTCACCATGATCGAACCAAACACGTCATAATTGATCATCATTTTATCAAGGAAAAGATTGGAGGACTAATTAAACTAAGTCATGTCACTTCAGAAGTTCAAGTGGCTGATGTCTTCACTAAACCTCTTCATAGTCCTAGATTTCACAACCTTATCTCCAAGTTTGGAATGCAGACTATCTACAGTCCAGCTTGAGGGGGAGTGTTGTTTGGTCTATCCGAACATCCACTATTGTTGTAATTATTACATGACTAGTGTTGTAATTATTAAGTGTCTAGTGGCTGTTCAGTTGTAGTTAATTATTAGTGACTGTTCAGCTGTAGTTGATTATTAGTGACTGTTCAGCTGTAATTAATTGTAACTCTCAGCTGATTATAGTTCCTAGGCTGAATTTCTAGAAGTCTCCTCTCTCTTAAATAGTTCTAGAACACTTTCCTCTCTTTGACATTCTCTCTATAAATATAGGGCTGTATCACTTCTCAAATACAATCATCACATCAACGATTGCTGCTATAAACTTCACTTCTCATATATCAATCTTAGAATAAGTTGAATGCAACATTGCTGTGTGACCGTATTTGTGTTAGGTTGCTCTCTGGTGTAATCAGTTTTCTCTTTCTCTATTTTGCTGATCCATCTGACCTGTCTGTTTTTTTTTTCTTTCAAATAAGTAGCGGCAGTTTTTTCCCAAAAATGCCTGCAAAAAATATTCCTTTATCACAAACTGTAAAATAGTCCCTCCTTTCAGTTTTCCAAAAACAACTCAAACTACTGCTTTAAAGGAGCAGCAACAGCAATATATGATATAGCCTCCCATCCTTTCCTATCAAATATTTCTTGTCTTTACTTGTTGGATAAACAAAAACTAAAAAAAAAATGCTCTAGTACAGATTCTATCATAGTGGGTTGCACACATCATGCCATTAATGGACTGTAGTATTCGGGATACTTGCTCCATGCCCTTCACTTCTTCCACTGCCTTTTGAGTCCTCTTAAATATCACCTGCACTTGGCCCCCATTCTTTTCTATCATGCATCCATAAGCCTTCCACACCTAGAGCTATAGTATTATCAAAACACATTTGGCGTCAGGGCCTCAATGCCGTTGAGGATACACCTATATTGTAAAAGAATCTCCACCCTACTACAGATCAACCACCGATAAGACCCCATATGGAAAAACTCCACTGCTGCAGCAGGATATTCTGTTCTATTTCACAAAATCCTACCTAGAATGTGCTCACCTTTCCATACCTTAACTCAGGAAAAAAGAGCACCATCAAATATCAATGACTCGGTGGCACACCAAAAACTGCCATACGACGTGTCCAGCGTGCGAGCTTGGGGCAAAGGGCGCCAAGGATTAGGATCGGTGGTCTTGGTTCATGGTAGCCTAGTGTTACGTCCAATTTTTGTAAGGACAAAGACAAGTCGCTTGACCCCATAATGTATTTGTGCACAACGATGTAATGTAAGCCTTTAGGCCTTGTATCTCTATCAATAAAAGAAGTAGCTTTTTTTGTACTTGTGTTGCGATGACTCGGTCTCTCTCTGTTATACACCCCTTATGCTAACTTGTAGGTGTGCAGGTAGCTGAGGGGCCTCATTGGGGATAGAGCTTTGAAACTAGGGTGCTAGTTTCTATTACCCAGATGTCGAGAGTTGGCGGCATCAACTGAGAATGTCCCTGGATTTTTCTTACCCCGATGTGCAGGCGGCTCATCGTTAGAGCCTTTGTGGCTCGTACAAGGATGTGTTGGATTAGGCTGGAGATAAGTGTGTTAGTTTCACCTGATGGCCTCACCCTCCGTTGTCGGTGCTTGCATTGACTGTGTGGGTCAACCTTGTTCTTACCCAAACACCGGCATTATTTGTTCTTGGGCTACACACTTGGGAAGGAGTTGCAAGTGGTGCGCAGATCCCCTTTGACCTTGACGTTTGATGTTAAGAGAATTGGGATGGCCGGAGAACTTATCTGTTAAGGGTGGTAGAAAGTCCACTCTCATCCTTGTGGTTATGAGTGGCCCTCCGGCATGTTGGCTGTGTGCCACAATGCCGGGGTCCCGGGTTAATGTATTTGGCGCTTTTGACGCATGGATGTCTGTTTGCTTGTATGCATGTGTTCAATGTCTCTGTGTGCACGTGTATTTGCTTGTTGTTTGAATTTTGCTAGGCATTTTCTGCTGCGTGATTGCCTGAGTTTTTTTTTTTTCAGGAATTCATTCGTTACAATTTTGATATCAGAGTCTAACCCATCGGCAAACTCTGGTTTGCAGGCTTTTAAAGTGTTAAACGTGCCGTGAGGCCACGTTGCGAGTTGTGTTAAGGTTGCTATCGAAAACTAAGCCTTACATACAGATTGCCGATCATGGGTGGAAAAGGTTCTGATTCTACAACTCTTTGGGCTTACTTGGAAGAACTAAGAGACGTTGTAGGTCTATCAAGTCGAGAAGCTGATGCGGTGGACCTAAAGTTGGATTTGATAAGTGTTGTCCAAGGACTTGTGAATGACAACAAGTTCCTTAAAGATGTTGGTAACGCGTTGACTAGTGATGTTGCACAACTCAAAGCGAGATTTGTGAGTCAAGAGCAAGGAGACGATTCTGAGACTCGACTTGATGAACAGGCCTCGCTAGCTAAACAGAATGCTGATCTTTTAGAGAAATTGTGCAAGGCGCTTGATGCCTTGGCCGATCGTGGAGTGCCCTTCGATGATTCAAAAGTTAAACCAAGAGATCCAACCCCTTTTTATGGGACCCGTGATGCCGAAGCCGTTGAGAATTTCCTTTATGATATGGAAAATTACTTCAATGCCTCAAGAGTAAGAGAACACCTAAAGGTCTCGGTTGCTAAAACCTATCTTGTTGGGCACGCTAAAAAGTGGTGGCGATTGAAGGAAGAGACAAACCATATTAATGGCAAATCAGTTCGAGGAACTTGGGTTGATTTTAGAGGAGCTTTAAGAGCGCACTTTCTTCCCTTGAATACCGCTCATAGAGCGAGGACTCGTCTCCGAGCTCTCAAACAGGCCGGTTCTATTCGAGAAAATATATTGAGGAGTTTATCTCCATCATTTCTGATCTCCCAATGATGGACGAAGGGGATAAGGTCCATGCTTTTATTGAAGGATTGAAAACTTGGGCTCAAAATAAGCTAAGGAGAATCAGGGTGATAACTGTCTCCCAAGCTATTGAAGTTGCCGAAGGTCTGGTGGATTTCCGACAGGAGTCCTCACCTGGAAAGGCTTGCTCTACTAATCCAAGAAAGGAGGGTGATTCATCCTCACGGAAGCGGAAGTGGCCGGCAACCCAGCCTAGGTGGAATTCCAGGCACCCAGGATCGATGAAGGCTAATGTGACGGTTGAGGAAAGGGAGACAAAGCCCGTTAACAAGAAAGGGGAGAAGACTAAGGCTAACTTCACCCCAATTTGTTATTTTTGTGATGATGCACATTTTGCTACATCTTGTCCCAAGCAGGCAAATATTTCTGCAGTCTTGAATCCCTCCAATGAGGGTGCTCGCAAGGATGTTGTCCCTACAACTTTTGTTGGCTCAATTTTGCATCCGTCTAGGGAGCCACAATCAACTTTTTTCGACCCGAATGTCGTGCATACACTTGGGATTTTGACAATCCCAACCCATAATGCTGCGATAGCCGCGAATGAAGGAGTTATGCCTGTTCATAGCACATGTAAATTACAAATAAAGGTCGGTAGATGGGTGGGAGTTGGGACTTTTGAGGTGTTGAAGATTCCAAGATTTCCCATGATCATGGGATCACCTTTTGCAGTATTGATTAAGGCTGAGGCCGCGATTCATCTTCGGGGCATTTGGATTGCGGACGAGCATTTCCCTTGTTTTGTCGATGCTGTCCAGACGGGATCAGTTGGTGCTCCGAGTTGCCTTACTGGTAGGTGGGGTCGATTGACCCTTAAGTGGACTCTGGAATTGGTCCAGTTGTACTAGCTTTGGCAAAACTGGAAAAGTCAATATCTAATAAATGATATCCTCTTGGCTACTTCGATGTGTTTGTTTTCGTCTATCTTGATGACATTGTCGTACTTAGCAAGAACTTGGAGGATCATTGGCGTCATGTAGAATTGGTATTTGATCGTTTACGGGTGCATGAGCTATATGTGATGAAGGAGAAGTGTTCTTTCGGTTAACGTGAATTTGCTTTCACAGGCCACATCATCCGCGTCGGGGCAGTTCGTATGGACTCATCCAAGGTGAAAGCGATTCTAGAGTGGACGACTTTAAGGGATGTATCTGGACTCCGCTCTTTCTTGGGTTTGGTGAACTATTATTGCCGATTCGGGGAAGAGTTTTCTCAGAGGGTAGACCCTTTTTACTGACTTGCTCAAAATGGGCAAAAGTGGGATGTGGTTGGGTGCGCGCCCTGGAGGCATTCGAGTTGCTGAAGTGTGCTATTTCCTTGGAACCAGTGCTCAAGTTGCCTGAATTTGATAAGTACCTTGAGAGTCAGAAGTTATGAGGAGCTGAACAACGTTATTCGGCTTATGTGCAAGAGATGCTTGCGGTAATTCTTTACCTTATGATTTGGATGCATTACCTTCCCGGAACTAAATTTTCTCTTTTTTTTGTTGTCACGGATAATGTGGCTAACATCTTTTTTACCACACAGAAGAAGTTGTCCCCTAAGCAGGCGAGATGGAAAGAGTCTCGGGTGAATTTTGACTTTGGGTGGATCCTTAGACCGGGTCGGCACAATGTTGTTCCTGATGTTCTAAGTCGGCATTGTTTTGGGGTAATCAACAATATCTCTCATGTAGGAAATTGACCTAGTGGTCAGAATCCGGAAAGCATTGAAATTCGACTCAACTTACAATTAAATTGGCGAGAAAGTCTGTGCTGGCAAGACTCGCTACTACACTTTGCTTGATGACTTGTTGCTTGATGAGCAGCGTCGAATTGTGGTTCCTGCTGGAAAATTTCATATCAAAGTAGAGAGAAATGTGGGAGCGAGAGGATAACTTATTGCATTTCCAAGATGAGATACAAAAATACTTAGAAACTTTGCCGGGGACGGCAAAGAGTTAGGTGGGGGAGGTTTGTTACGTCCAATTTTTGTGAGGACAAAGACAAGCAGCTTGACCCTAGAATGTATTTGTACAGAACGATGTAATGTAAGCCTTCGGGCCTTGTATCTTAATCAATAAAATAAGTAGCCCTTTTGTACCTGCGTTGCGATGACTCGGTCTCTCTCTGTTATACGCCCTTTATGTTAACTTGCAGGTGTGCAGGTAGTTGAGGGGCCCATTGGAGATAGAGCTTTAAAACTAGGGTGCGAGCTTCTATTACCCAGATGCCAAGAGCTGGCTGCATCAACTATGTATGTCCCTGGTTATTCTTACCCCGATGTGCAGGCGGCATATCGTGAGAGCCTTTGTGGCTCATACAAGGATGAGTTGAATTAGGGTGGAGATAAGTGTGTTGGTGTTCGTCCGATGCACTCACCCTCCGATTGTCGGTGCTTGCATTGACTTTGTGGGTCAACCTTGTTCTTACCCGAACACCGGCATTACTTGTACTTGGGTTGCGCATTTGGGAAGGAGTTGCAAGTAGTGCGCAGATCCCCTTTGACCTTGACCCTTGATGTTAGGGAATTGGTACAAAGTCCACTCTCATTCATGTGGTTATAAGTGGCCCTCCGGCATGCTGGGTGAGTGCTGTAGTGCCGGGGTCCCGGGTAATTTACCCTAAGACTTGTCAAGCTGTGTGCTTGGCGCTTTTGACGCGTGGATGTCTGTTTGATTGTATGCATGTGTTCAATGTCTGTGTGCATGTGTGCTTGCTTGTTGTTTGAATGTTACTAGGTGTTTTCTGCAGTGTGATTGCCTGATTTTTTTTCTTTCAGGAATTCATTTGTTACACTTGAGAAGGGAAGCTTTGGGTTGACGGGGCAGGGGGATGAGAGAGAAGAAGTGATGAGAGAGGAGAGCATGTTCATACTTCTGATTGACCTGTCAATAGTTACCTTACACAACAATGAGACGGGCTGTCATCCTTAATATTTTCCCTTGTGACTCTGTTTCCACTTTGTTTGATCATCCACACTCATTAAAACACTTATAATGGTGGTAGCGGATGAGTTGGAAAGTATCTGGAAATTAATAAAAAGTTCCTCACATTGAGGCTTGGGAGGTTGATGTCCTCGAAACGCATCAATTTGGTATCAGAGCTCTGTTCTGTCCGGGCGGCGTGAATCACGTACATGGTGGTGACGAGAAGTGGTAAAGAAACACCGATGGAGTTGCTGGAGAAGGAGCAATCAGTGATCAAGGGGAGACTTGAAGACATCGGCAAGGTTGATAATCTTTCTGCCGCAGTCGTTCGCTCGCAGAAGGATATCAATGGCAAGGTCGACACTCTTTCTGCTGCGGTGATCCAGATGCAAAAGGATCTTCAAGCCTTCCTTAGACGTTCTCCACACCAGGACGGCACTGCGAGTAATCAGAATAACTCCGGCGGGCGTCTGGGGAATCAAGTTTGGAGAAGCAGTCACCGTGAGTACAGACGAGGAAACTGGAGTTACCCCGTTTTTTCCTGGCGATGAACCGCGTGAATGGCTGTGCAAAGCGGAACGTTTCTTTGCGCTTTGTGGTATTGGAGATGATGAAAAGGTCCAGTCGGCGGGGATATACATGGAGGGCGCGGCGCTTCACTGGTATGAATGGTACGGGAATTATATCGGTTTGCCTTCTTGGAAGGAGTTCCGCGAAATCTTGATCGATCGATTTAGTCCGTTGGTTGGCGGTGATCGGTTGGACGTATTATGTAGCCTGCGACAAGAATCGGGAGTAGAAGAGTATCGCAGACAGTTTGAATTTCATACCGCTCACTTGTCTGATGTTCCTGATGCTATTTTGAAGGGGATCTTCAGAAGCGGTTTGAAGGAAGAGGTCAGGAAGGATTTGGTCTTGTTTGAGATTAGCGACTTGGAGAGTCTCATGCGTGCGGCTAAGAAGATTGAAGAGAGGAATAATTTTGGGAACCCTAGAAGCGGCGAAGGGAATCGATTTGGGGAAATTCTTCTCGAGCGAGTTCGAGTGCGGTCTCGTGCGGTGTGGAGTTCGCTCCCAAGAAGCAGCCGTGGTCGACTAACCCGCCTGGTCGGGTGGACCAAATTAAGGAAGTATCTATTCCTAATTTGTCCCCTCAATCTTCCACCGCCTCAAGTACAGCTTCGACTGCTGCCAACCGTTTCAGGCGCATTTCAGAGGAGGATGCAACGGCGGCGGGCACAGGGATTATGTTATCGTTGTGGTGATAAGTGGAATTCCTCCCACCGTTGCAAGATTGCTGGATTGCAACTTCTGTTGACTGAAGGGGATGACGGCAGTGAGACTGCTTTTGAGATTAGTCCAGTCGCTGAGGATATCTGTAATACGGGAGATGGTTTAAGGGCTGAACTTTCACAACTATCATCGGTTGGTTTTCCGACTCAGAAAACAATGAAGTTGGTGGGCGAATTGGCAGGTAAACCTGTTCTTATTCTGGTTGACAGTGGTGCTTCCCATAATTTCATTAGTGAAAGTTTAGCCAGAAGCTTGAATTTAGAAGTGGATAAGTCTGTTAGTTTTGGGGTGACGATTAGGAATGGTGAAACAATTCCCAAGCTTGGTATTTGTAGAGCTTTGCGGTTGTGTTTACAGGGATCGGTGTTTGTGGTTGACTGTCTACCATTTGAGTTAGCTGGTGTGGACATGATTTTGGGGTTCAGTTGGTTGGCTTCCTTGGGCGATACCCGTACTAATTGGAGCAAGTTGATGATCCAATTTAAGTGGGAGGGCGTGGATGTGCAGTTGGTCGGAGATCCTACTTATTCGATTGCTGAAAGTGGACTCAAGTCTACTATGAGGGCTTTGAATGATGGTGGTCTTGGATGGCTTTGTTACCTGGATAGTCAACAGCAGCTTTCGGTTTTGGGTGATGACAATTCCGGTTTGCATAATCAGGAACTGCAGTTGGTGTTGGATGCTTATCCTGATGTGTTTTTGCCTCTTGAAACATTGCCTCCTACACGCTTTCATGACCATCACATTCCTCTTAAGCCTAATTCCGTCCCTCCTAATATCAGACCTTACCGTTATCCTCATTACCAGAAAAATCAGATAGAGAAAATCGTTCAAGAATTACAGTCAGCGGGGTTTATTCGACCAAGTAACAGCCCTTTCTCTAGTCCTGTTGTGTTGGTGAAGAAGAAATCTGGGGAATGGAGGTTTTGTGTGGATTACCGTGCCTTGAACGATATAACGATTCCAGATAAATTCCCTTTGCCAACCATTGACGAGTTGTTAGATGAGTTGTTTGGAGCCTGTGTGTTTTCCAAGCTGGACTTAAAATCTGGTTACCATCAGATTCGAGTTAAGGATGAGGATGTTTCTAAGACGGCGTTTAGGACTCATGAGGGACACTATGAGTTCTTGGTTATGCCCTTTGGGCTTAAGAATGCTCCAGCATCATTTCAGTCTCTAATGAATCACATCTTCAAGCCACTCCTTCGGCATTCAGTTCTGGTCTTTTTTGATGATATTCTCGTTTAGAGCAGGAGTGTGCAGGAGCATCTTAACCACTTGAAAGAGGTACTTTCTATTCTGTCAGCCAATCAATTGCGAGTTAATTTGAAGAAGTGCAGTTTTCTTAAGTCCAAGATAGATTATTTGGGGCATATTATTTCTGGTGCTGGTGTCGAAGTTGATCCAGAAAAAGTTCAATGCATGTTGTCTTGGCCTGTTCCTCGCACAGTAAAGGAGTTGCGTGCTTTCTTGGGACTGACGGGGTATTATAGACGGTTTGTGAGGCATTATGGGATGATTGCTGCCCCTCTCACTGCACTTCTGAAGAAGGACGCTTTCAGTTGGAACCAAGCTGCCCAGGTGGCTTTTGAGCAGCTGAAATTGGCTCTTTCCTCGGTCCCAGTCCTTGCCTCTCCTGATTTTACTTCTCAGTTTGAGGTGGAGACAGATGCGTCGGGTAGGGGTATTGGGGCGGTGCTTATGCAGCATGGACGGCCTATAGCCTTTTTGAGCCAACCGTTCTCTTCTAAGGCACTATCCAAATCGGTGTATGAGAAGGAACTGATGGCGGTAGTCTTCGCAGTTCAGAAATGGAGGCACTATCTGTTGGGTAGGCATTTTGTGATTCGAACTGATCAGAGGAGTTTGAAGTACCTTTGGGAGCAAAGGCTGATGTCCGAGGATCAGTATAAGTGGGTTACTAAACTCCTGGGATTTGATTTTGAGATCTGTTACAGACCCGGGAGGGAGAATGCGGCTGCTGATGCTTTGTCTCGAGTTGAGGGGAACTCCTCTTTGTTTCCTATGTCCGCTGTTCTGTTTGAGGGTTGGGGAACAGTTGATGCAGAGGTTAATCAAGATCCAGCGTTGAGAAAGATTGTGCAAGAATTACTTGTCTCACCTGAAAGCAATCCTGGGTATTGTCTGAAGCATGGCCACTTATTTTACAAAGACAGACTTGTTATAGCAAGTACGTCTCATTTGGTGCCCACGCTTTTAAAGGAATTTCATGAGACTCCTTCTGGTGGTCATTCTGGCTATTTGAGAACTTTCAAGAGAATTTCTGCAGTAGTTTACTGGAAGGGAATGCGCTCCTGCATCAAACAATTTGTAGCCGCTTGTGATACGTGTCAAAGGGTGAAGTACAGCGCCTTGTCTCCAGCGGGTCTTCTCCAGCCCTTGCCCATTCCGGACCGAATTTGGGAGGATATTTCGATGGATTTTGTGACTGCATTGCCTAGGATCAGAACGGTGGATACTGTGTTAGTAGTGGTGGATCGATTCTCCAAGTACACACATTTTTTACCGCTGAGTCACCCTTACTCAGCTAAGGATGTTGCAGCAGTTTTTGCTAAAGAGGTGGTGAGATTACATGGATTTCCTAAGTCGATCGTTTCTGATAGAGATCCAGTTTTTCTCAGCCACTTTTGGAAGGAGTTGTTCCGTTTGGCTGGAACTAAATTGTGTTTGAGTTCTGCTTACCACCCGCAATCTGATGGGCAGACTGAAGTGGTAAACAGATGTCTTGAAGATTATCTAAGATGCTTTTTTACCAAAAGCCCAAGCTGTGGCTGCAAGCACTACCGTGGGCAGAATTCTGGTTCAATACAACATTTCAGCAGAGCCTAGGCACTACCCCATTTCGTGCAGTCTATGGTCGTGACCCGCCAGTGTTACTTCGGTACAGCCCTTTGGGTTCTTTGATTAATGAAGTTGATGTACAGCTTTCTGAGAGAGACATTTTATTGGATGAATTAAGGGCTAATCTGCTGAAAGCACAGCAGAGGATGAAGAAACAGGCAGATTCCCATCGGAGACCAGTTCAGTTTGCGGTTGGAGACTGGGTTTTCCTGAGCATTCATCCTTACAAATACAAATCTCTCACGAAGAAGAGGAACGCCAAGCTCAGCCCCCGGTACTATGGGCCTTTTCAGATTGAGGCACAAGTTGGTGCAGTGGCGTATAGGCTTCTACTTCCCTCTTCTGCTAAGATACACCCTACTGTTCATGTGTCCCAACTTCGTAAGGCCCTTCCTCCTTCTGTTCCCAGTTGCTCTCAGCTGCCTCCGGGGCTTACTAGTGAACTTGAGTTGCAAGTACAGCCAGCTGAAATTCTGGATTACAGACAGCGAGAGAATGAAGAACTTGAGGCTCTGGTTCGTTGGAAGGATTCACCTGATTTTGATGCATCTTGGGAAGTTGTTTCTGTTCTCAAGGAACAGTTTCCCAATTTACACCTTGAGGACAAGGTGTTAGTCCAGGAGGGGGGTGATGTTACGCCTGCTTTTAATAAGCGTTTTGGTCAAGTGTATGTTAGGAGGGGTTAGTTTGTAATTGTACTGCTCCTATCCTAGCTGTCTTTCTGTTAGTACTTTCTGTTAGTAGTTTAGCAACTTGTTGGAGTTGGTTACTGAGTTGCCGGGCGGATGAGTTGGAAAGTATCTGGAAATTAATAAAAAGTTCCTCACATTGAGGCTTGGGAGGTTGATGTCCTCGAAACGCATCATAATGGTGGTAAATGTATTCTTTCAGTTCTGCAAGTTATTTAGGTGTTCTTATTTTTGTTCTGCGTGACAACAGTGGCATTCTTTTGTTCATCTTGGATCTAGCTGCCTCCTAGTCATTTCTGTACTTACATTGGCCTTTCATATCTCTGATTTTCATTCACGTGAATTATTTAGTTCAGATATTGATTAGTCGTTTCTTCGTGTAGTTGAATGTTGACACCTTGTACAAACCGTTCCAGGCACATAGAGTCTTAAGCTTATGCGGATGGGAGCCTTGTTTGTTACCGTACACTGTTGATTACAATAACCAGTCAAAGTGGTCGACCGACTCTGGTACTGCATCCCCCTCGTGCTCAAGTTCTGGTGAAGATAGCTGTAGGTTGATCGTCTTTAATTCTCAATCCCAACAAAAGACTGCTATGAATGAACAATCCATTTCCTGCTCTACTGAGTATGATCCAAATTCAACTGTCTTGGAATGCAAACTGTGTGGCTCCCGTGCTGGACTATGGACATTTTCCACTGCTCCAAAGCCTCTTCAGTTGGCTAGACTTGAGAGTTATACTGAAGTTGATTCAGGTAGACATCTTGGAAGCAGTGATTCTAGCTTAAATAACCCTGGTTTTAGTGGGAGTGCTGTGAGCAAAGAACCGATACTGGCTATAGGGAACACTGCAAGCTTAAAATTTACAATTGCTGGTGGTCCTACTCCTACCAGACAGAACTTCAAAGCCAAAGTATCTCTTCCTATTGTTGGTAGAAATTTGAAGGTTCAGCTTTCCTCTACATCATCCATTGAAAGGCATGCCGGTGAAGAAATGTGCTCTTCCTATTCAGCGGCAGAGGAAAGAAGACAATGTTCTCATATAGAGACTGATGAACCCAGTGCACTAGTTGTTGAAGATTCTACCACTGTTGGTCAAATTCCTGCAGTCACAAGTGGTCAAGATGAGGTAATATATCGTGCCTACTAGACTCTGCTTGTATCTCTGTCAGCTAAAACAATTTGCTGAGGCCTGATTAGTATTATGGTCAGAACATTTCAATTAAACCAAATCATCACTCGAATGGCAAGGACGTTGATCTCAACAAGGATACCTTGCTCTATATTTCAGGTCAGTGAGTGTTGAAGGTTAATGTTTGGTTGGTTGCTCTTCATTTGAATGGAATGTTTGGCTTAGTTGATTAGTCATGAGATTGGATATGGTCATCGCGGCTTTAAAGAATGAATCTTGTTTTCCTGTTTACAGATCCCAGACCATCATGTGGTAAAAGGCTGGAGTTTGATCCAATCCGACTTCATAGACATTTTTGCCCATGGATTGTATCAACGGAGACCACGGATCCTGGTTGGAAACAAACCCTTCTGGCCCTACAGAAGGAGAAAGCGTTTTCTGTTCCAGGATCAGAAGATTCTCCATTGTCAATCACTCCTTTGATTAAAGTAAGCACGATCTATCTATTGTTAAATTTTAATACCCCGCGTAAACTTTTTCTGGTTTGATCAATCGGTCACATCTAATGTGATATGCATCGCATGGCTATACCTGACAATTTGGGTTAATGGTTCAACCCTACCCATTTAAAATATCATTAATCTAACCCAACCTAAAAATAGATGGGTTGAAAAGTCATGACCCTAGCCTAACCCGTTTAAAATCCTTAAATCCTAACCCAACCCTCCTAACCCATTTTCTAGGCAAACAATAACCCATGTTACTTAACCTAACCATAAACGTCGCATTACATGAGAATAAATTGTACGTCATCCTATGCATAATAGATGATATTCTAAGTGTTGTCATTATTTACAAAATGTAAGATGTTTTGGTCTCTTTTACAATTACATTCCACATTTAACACCTACATTTTTCTCCACCCACAAGTTTCTTATTCTCCATAGAAATGTAAGGCTAAATAGTCTACAAATTGTTTCCATAATTTTTGTGTGTAGCTAGAAAATCATCTATTTTAAAAACATGAGGGAGTATACGACTAGTACAATGACAACTTTGATATGTCACTTTTTTGAAGTACAAAAACTACTTTTCAGAACCCCTGGATAGCATTACATAACATATTTAATTGATATAATCTCACACTTTTTAAAATGCGGTAGCAACTTCTAGAACTTAATAGACATAAAATATTATACTTATGTTGTTGTATAATATCATTCACAAACATATATATCTTCTATTTTTGTTCAATCTTCATCATCTAAGCATATCAGTTGTGTTGTATCATTTACAAAAAACCAAAAATGGATCTCATTCACAAAAAACAATATCTTGTAGTTGTTATCTTCACATCAGCAATTGCAGAGCTGGTTAAGTCAAACTAAACAAATAAGATGTGAAGTCAAACTCTCAAAAAATAATTGTTTGATATCCAGAGCGGGTTGGATTGTTTGTTTGACTAACATAATGAAGTGTGTGATATTTTTAAAGGTTTGATAGTTCTACTTGACTTGGGCCGATTGGTAAATATTTTCTGCTTAAGGTTAAAACATAGTTTGGTCTGAATGTAATATATATATATATACACATTAATATTTTTATTTTATATTATTAACAAATATATTTTCAGGTTCCGGGTTGGGCATGAGTTTAAATCTCTACCCTAACCCAACCCATAAATTTTGCTTATTGTCCTAATCTGATCTAAAAAATAAATGGATCAACAATCAAGACCCCAACTTGCTAAATTATGGTTGGGTTCGGGTTGGGTCAAAATTACCAAGACTACGCATGGCATCTCTGTCTTCTATACCAAGCAGCCAAGCAGCCGTGTGATTTAAGCATGTCTTTACTTATGAATGTTTGCCATGTACAGGTGGATGATCCCATTACGTCAATTAGAAGGCTTTTCAAGTCCCCACCGGCGAAAAGATTGAAATCTCTCCGATGAATCAAGCTATAAGGTTCTATATGTGGCGGTAATGCTGGACAGTCATAAGGCTTCCAACTCATGATGTGGAACTCGACTCTTTGTGCTGGATGTGGAATAAAAGTAAACAGAGCCTTCTTCTAAAGTTGCCCTATGTAGTCCCCGAAACAGGCACATGACTTGCACTCTGTTGTTAGGCTTCAGTTTTGGCAAAAATTGTGATTAATGAGTTATAAGCATTGATTTCTTCTTTCCGTACCTTTTTGTGAATCCAAGACTTTTCTGCATATTGTTCGCTAGTATCTACCGCAGCTATACTCTGTTAGTATTGACAATTGTGTGACTGGTTCTGTTTTGACTGTTTTATATATAAGAAAAACGCTACCTACACTCATGTAGATAGGGATCATCTAAAAATATTATAAATATGTTGTCTATTATGTCATAAAAAATGCTGAGGCTCTTGGTGCATATATTTCGAAATTAAGCTATTTCTTTTTATCTGATTTTTGATCACCTGTAAATGTAGTCCCAAGTTTTAGATAAATTTTAGACTTCGCCATTTTTGTAGATCAGGATTCTTAGTCTGTGACGATACTAGTTGTAGGGAAGAGAGGTTTCCAAATGCAGCCCGAAGTTGGTTCAACTCTTTAATAAGTCCGTGGTCGAAGTAATTGAAATTCTGTCTCCAAACTTGGAGAAAGATGTGAGAAGTGTCTTTGGGTACGATGTCTTCTAGAGAAGATTCATTAAAAATATCTAAGTCATGTTTTAATGTATTGTAACTAGGCAGACAAAACAGAGCAATTGTTCAAGTAGACAGTTTGTTCGATTTTGACCTCCCATGTAGGACTCTACAGTACAGTTGTGGTAATTTTGTATACATGTTTGAGTTTCTTAACAAGTAGACAGTTTGATTCATGATGGTGATATAACTTTTTGTTGTTTTAATCAAATCTTATACTTGTGACCTACCGTTAATCCCGTCATTAACACATGATCTCCTCATTAATCAATACAAATGCAGCGGACAATCTAATACAACCGACGGGTGAAACAATACCGTTAGTCACCCACATGGCTAACAAGGCCTAACTCAATACAACATCGGTCTGATGAACCGGAATAACCGAGCACTTAATACAAATGCAATTCTCATTCTTTACTAAAACCGAGTCTCATACGATACAAGCTATACCGAGTTTCTCATACATAACGGATGCCGATAACACTTTCGGTCTTACTCCTTGTTCAAATACATAATTAAATAAAAATCTAACTACCCACGCTTAACCACCATTCTAGTCCTGTAGACACCAAAAATTCTCACCCCATAAAGCATATTCTGGAGTAAGAAATAAAATAAGAAGGGCCGTCGTCTTTCTTTTATTTTCTTCTTTTAAACGTATTAGCGTGCGTGCCAAAACGAAGCCACTTTTTTATAGGTTTTCGAACGGATTTTTCAAGCATTTCAAAAAAGGAAAAGCCGATCTTTTGCAAAAGAGTTTCCAACGACATTCCTGTTTCAAAGCCATCCCTTTTGTTTATTCACTTATTTTTACAATCTTATTCTTATTTATATTCTATTTATTTATTTATTCGTCAATCCGCTATTCTAATATTTTATTTTATTCTCCCATTAACATTAGTGGTTTTATTATCATTTCAATTCACGTTATACACTCTTATTTTCAGCTCACAAACACAATTCACAGTTGATTGAAGTCTAGTCTAGCCCAGCCCCTTAAATCTATTCCAGCTCCAAACATTGGACCTACAAGCCCAAACAATAACTCAAGCCCACCCAAAAACCCTAAACCCCACCCTCTCATTATAACGCAACCTCAAACCCTACAGTAAAAGGGGCGAACGGACACATTCTTTGGGCTCTGGAAACATTCCTTTCGTTAGTTTGAAATCCCGAGAGGAGAACTCCTTCTTCCTTGTCTCTTGGTCTGCTCTCGGAAGTTGCCGATTATCACCATCAACTCCATGCCTCTACGCCTGAAAATCACCACCACCATCAACTCCACGCCTCCACGTCCGAAACTCACCACCACCATCAACGCCCAACCTCACACCACTTCCCGGAAATCTCCACTACTCGCCATCATACCTAAAGCTTCCTCGCCTCGAACCACCACCCTCACTGTATCTTCTCCTCTAAAAACATCACCGGAACACCTTACTACCATTATCGTCCCATCTACACCTCTCCATCGCCTGAAGTTCATCATCACACCACCGTTGCATTCTTCTTCTCCTTCTCCACCTTGAGCCACCACCTTCTTTGTGCCTGCCCGCCAGAAAAATCTGCTCGAACACCTCACTGTCTCTAACACCCCACTCATCCGAGACTTCGAATTCATACTAAAAACCGGTTCCCCTTGAAGCTTTTCGACAGCGTAGGTGGTTCCTGATTGCCTCTTTAGCTCTGAATCTCTGTGATTTTTCGAATACTCTGCGTTTTCTCCACCCTGTTCTTCTATTTTGAGCATATTTTGGCTAAAAAGCTCAAACCAAAGAAAGTGAAACTTTGGTTCAGTCGAGAAATAGATTCCGACGTAAGAACCAGTTCCATTCCCTTCATTTCTTTCCTTCGATTTCAATAAAATCCAGTGTCAGGGACTCGAATGATTGATTTCGCAGAATCCTGGCTTCAGGAACATGAGTATTTAATTCTCGCTTCAAATTTGCACATTCTTCTGATCTTCGTGTTTCTCTTTATGTGTTTAATCGACAAGAGTCGATGTAGTTTCGGAATATATTTCCTCCGTCTATAGCTACTGAAATACCCCGGATCTAAAAATGACGATTAAATTACTCTAATATGATTATAAAAGGCCTAATGGTGCCTAAAGAGTATTGGTAAAAAGAATAAAACCAATAGAAAAGAGAAAACGCTTGAAAAGCGAAAAACGCTAAAATACGCGTTAAATGAGTATAAGAGATATATGATCTCGAGAGGGTCCGAGATGGATTCCTAAGGCTTAGTTAGGCCTAATTAGTATACGGGAATGATTCCCGAAGAAAACGGATCCAAATAATGGATTAAAACGCTAACGGAGTTTTAAAGCACGTTTTTCGAGAAAACCCGAAAACGTGACTTTAAGTGGTCAAATGGACCCGTAAAAATTATAGTTGATTAAACAACTATAATTAAGTATTAATGGAAGTTTAATAACCATTAAAAATGAAGAAACGAGAAAAATCCGAAAAACGGGCCCGGTTAGTGAATAGTGCCAACGCTCCAGCTTACTAATATAGTGGGGGCCGGTTTTATTAAATAAGAAGCCTCCCCCTCTCATGTTTATTAGTTAGCAAATAAAGAAAGAAAGAAAGTAAAGGAGGAGAGAGAAAAGTAAAAAGTAAAAACATAAAAGTATTCTCTCACTCTCTTTCCTCTCACTTTCCCTCCTTCTTCTTTTCTTTCTCCTTCCCCACGATTCCCTTCCTCCCTCTCTGGTGCTGTGCGACATGGAAGCTCCAAACATGGCTTCTCCACCTTCTTCTCCTTGCCCAAGCTTCATCCTTGCTCCGAATTGAAAAATAATCGTATATTTGAACTCCTCTCATCAAACCCTACACTTCCCTCTTTTCAAAACTCAAAAAGGTTGAGTTTCATTTTCATGGGTGTTGCCCATTTGAGGAGAAAAGCACATAATCTTGAAGCTTGAAGCTTCCCCTTTCTAGCAAGGTAAAAATATCCATGGAAAAGTCATGTTTCTCCATTTTCTCACCTTGGCCGATTTTGGCTTTTGGTAATGACTAGCTTTTCTTCATTGTTTGAGATATTCTCCAAGCTTTAATGGTGGTGGGAGTCCCTCTTAAGATTCAAGAGTTGAAAACCATTCAAGAAATTCCAAAGGTAAAACCTAATTTGGTGCTTTAAGCATCCTTGTGAATTTTAGTTTATTTGGTGAGCTTAAGGGAGCTCCTTGGTGCTTATTTTGCAATTTGAATGTGGCTAGAGAAATGGGCAAATGAATTGCCTTGGCCGATTTTGAAGGAAGAAGAGGGGAGAAGAGGAGAAGAGAAATAAAAGGAAACTTAAGAAAATTTAAGGTAAGAAACCTATCTTAGTGGTATCCTATATGTATTAGGATTTGGGAAGGGTTAATAAAATGAATGAACCCCACTTGAGTTGTGGTGATAAGGTGCTTGCTTAGAAATAATGCAAGTGAGGAAGCCTTTGTGAGTTAATGCTTGTTTTGGGAGCTATGTATATGATGAATTATGCTTTATGGTGCTTAATGAGTTTTGCTTGATTAATGAGGAAAAATATTGAGTGCTGATAGAACCCTTGTGGTTTGGCTAGTTTTAGGATGATTTAAATGGTGGTATGAGTTTTGGGCAATGTTGGAGAAGTAGCCAAATTATGGCAAAATTTATGTGGAAACCTAAGTGGTTTAAGTGATGTTTTGTGTGGAGAATAACCTAGGGTTAGCTAGGTGTTGTTGGAGTTTGAATTGGGTAAATGATCACCCAAGAATATGAGAGGATGATTGTGGTGAGACGTGCAAAAATCTGTAGAAAAAGGGGGTGTGTAAATGCCTTAGGAGTTTTAGAAAACAAAGGAGATTTAAGGCTTTAAGAGTGAGTTTTGGAACTTGGTATGAGTTGTACATTATCTTGGAAGATAAGGAATGGTCAAAATGAAAGAGAACATAATGCAAAGAGTTGAGGAGAAGTTAGAAAAATGCACAAGTGTGCAAGTTGTTGAAACAAGAATGCAAAAATTTGTGATTTTGAGTAAGAAATTGAGTAAGGGTTTAACCCATGATTTGAAGAGGTTTAGAGCATGTTTTAAGGTGGTTAAACATGTAGGAATCTTGTGGAAAGATTAGAGGAAGATTGGGTGTGGATTAAGGATTGAAATGGGGTTGAAAAATGATGTATGTTGCAGGTTTTAGCAGGGTCCGGGACCTAGTCCATGGACAAAGTCCCGGACCACCCCCTGTTTTCTTACCGAGGGTTCAATGCCCACCTTGGTCCGGGACTTAAGATGAGGACAAGGTCCCGGACCACCCCATTTATTTAGGCCGAGAGTGCAGACTGTGTTTGGTCCGGGACTTGGGATAGGGACAAGGTCCCGGACCAGTGTTGAAATTCCACCCGAGAGTTGTGATGAGTATTGGTCCGGGACTTAGGGTGTGGACCAAGTCCCGGACCACCCCCAGAAACCTACAGAGAGCATTTTAAAGGTTTTAAATGATGGGGGTTTGAATGTTAATGATGTTATAAGATGTTAAGGCCTTGTTTGGTGACATGTAAAGGCCCTAGGAAGTGCGAGAAAGTGTTAGATTTGATTGAGAAGTGAGAACTCAAATTAACAAAAGTAAAACCGAGATAACGGGATAACTGGGTAAATACGGGAGTAGCATTCAATTATGTACCGTATGATCTTAGTATTAATAATAATGTTTGAAACATTATCAGAGAGTCGTGCGTGACCCGAGCATGGTGAGATGCCACGGTAAAGTAAAAACCCCGGTGAAAGGTATGATTTTCTCATGCCCCGTATGCTAACCGAGTTACTCTGATTTGTGTGTTTGTGTGCCGGCTTAATCAAGATTAAAGCATGAAAATAATCCCTTGTTTGATTATGTATGCCTTGATGTATGTTGTATGAGCTAACATACTTGTATGCCGGTGTGGTCTAACAGAGTGCCTAGACCGACTCATAGTGAGTATTGATTGACCAATAACCCGTAGTACGGGTAGTCTCATAAGCAATGGAAATATGCAAACGCACATAAACTATCGATTAAAGTATAACGATATCGTAAACATATGAACTCCCTAGAATGTGAGGAGATGTACGGGTTGAGTAAATACCCGATAACGGTTAGAAAACCTTATTGAAACAATCCACGAAATAAATATGAGTGGAGAGATAAATGAACCTCCATCGAGAGGATTGAAGTTAGTCCAATGATGTGAATATATAAGAAAGGTAAAAGAGACCTAAGGGACTATGTGACTCCCTTGAGATACGGTCGACCTCTTATATGAGGATTTTACCCGGTATAAGAAAATATCCGAATGTATAAGCATATGATTGTGAGGGTAACCTTTAAACCTAAGATTACCCGAATTTAAGTAAAGTTCCCAAAGTCATTAGAAACATCGAGAATGATGCTTCTAGACTAATATACATGATGTTATTATAACTCCGAGAGAGGAGTGTATGGGAACGAGAGTAGTCCGAGAGTAGTCGGACCTAAGTAAAAGAGATAGGAACTAAGAGAGAGTTCCGTGAGCTAGTTGAACCTTCCCACCATGCTAGACCCAGAGTAGGGTCGAAACCGGGGAAGTAAGACTATGCTAGAGAGCCATGAGTTTTGGCTTAAGTACGTAATAAGAGTAACAAGCGTGACGTAGGAGACCTGTAGTGTCTCGAGAATCTTACAAAGAGCTTGAGTATGAATAACCCAAGAGTGTGGGTGAGATAACGAGTATAAATAACCGAGAGAAAGGGGTGAGTTAAATGTATGAGTAACCCGAGAGAATGGGTAAGTATAAGAATGAGTAGCCCAAGAGAATGGGTGTGTATACGAATAAGTAACCGAGAGAGGAGGGATGAGGATTGAATAAGTAATCAAGGCATAGTGAGGGAATAACCCTCAATGCATAAGAGTAACCAGTTACCACTAACAACATTGTTATGTTAGTTAGGAATCGTGTTCCGTGATTGGATGTAGATTCCTTGTGTGATATACATATATATTGTATTGCCATGATGCATGTTTTTGATTAAAATGAACCATGTATATCCGACCCAAAGTAGTCGGTGTACCGCGGTTAGCACGCGGTATATGCGAATTTCATGCGCAGCGTAAGCTGACCCCCTAGGGGGAACGTTTTTAGTGTGCAGGTACTTGAAGCTGACCACCGTTCGAGAGAGTAGGACGGGGACTGCTATGAATCATGGGTAGTTAGATAGTAATTACTAATGCATTTGAAAGAGGTGCAAGTCCGAGTATGTTATCGGCATCCATATATTGTAGACTCGGTATAGTAAAGTAAGGAATTGAGTATTGTGCTGTATGAAGTACTCGGTTGTTCCAGTCCATCATACCGTTACTGTATGTGAGTCAGGCCTGGTTAGCCACGAGGGTGGCTAACGGCGTTGTATCACCCTCTGTTGAATTAGAATCCCGCTGCGAGCTTAATGGTAAATTGTAACAGTTTAAGAGGTAATGATGAGATTAGCAGTTGGGGTGTTACAGCTACCATCTTCTCTTTTGAGATTACCATTTCTCCCAGATATCTAATTTTGTTCTATTTATGCAAACTATGTGACTATTACTGCTGTTGGGCCATTATCTAACCTGGTATGGACATAGAAGTCCATGAACAGGACGCGAGAGAACATTCTCCCAGCCCTAATATTTATGTGTTTGAGTTGTTGTTATATATACCGTCGCCTGTTTACATACCGTCCTAATACTGCTAGAACTGGTCCATCTCCAGTTCTGAACGCTGTTTCCCTTATTTCTAACCCAGCCTGGTATGAACTCTGAAGTTCATGGACATGGCAAGAAACCGAACATGAAGCAGAATATTCATTCTAATCTGTTTAGCTTGTGTTCTACCCCCAGCAGGGGTTCAAGGGTTCAAGATGGTTGGTGTAAATTTCTGTATTAGTTCATCCTTCTCTATCTGTTCATATTCTGTTGTAATTGATATCATATAAACACGGTTGCAGACTGGTCTTGCTCCAGTCATGAAAAGCTTTATGTGTATAGTTTAACTAGTGATTACTTTGTTGATTTACTTCTGCTCTTGTTTACACCCGAGCCGCGATCGATGGATTCGGAACATTTCATGTGGATTACTCACTCATATCTATACTGACAATTGCATGTTTCTGTTCCTGGTGTTCCGTGGTGAGGATTTCAATTTCTCCCCTCATAACTTGTTTCTGTCCAAATTCGATTCGGCCTTGATTATGACCATCCAAGACATGTCTAACCTCTCCACGTCCAGATCCCCGTGTGATTTCTCTCATATCTAAATGCACACTCCTTCCTTGGAGTCAGTTCGAAGGAAGTTGTACCTAACAGGGCCGACACAGACCCATGCTCTCTGTTTAAGCTCATTACCAAAAATTATTGTTCTATTTACATTTCAATCAATATAACTGAGTATCACTCTGACTGATCTTCATTCTTTCTTTGTTTCATGTCTTAGCCTTTGCAGGAAATATTTATTATCTGTTTCGGTATTTCATCTCTAACTCTCGCTACTTATGAACTTTGAGCTTAGTATACACACATATGTGGAATGTATATACTTAAATCATTGTTTGTGGTCACAGTATTCTGGTATAATCACATGAGTTTTCCGATTTGTTGCCCTCATCTCTTTGTACATATCTATATGTTGTTATTTTTCTGCTGTATAAGAGGAGTTTTAATAAGGATTTCATTTTAGAAGTTGAATCCATTTAAATTAGAAGCTCCTGAGCCTAGGGGTTATAAATGTTCCAGTGTGTATATATATTTGTTTGGCATAGAGTCTGAACTACTTCAGTTCAACAAAGTATATTAAAAAGGGGATAAAAAGAGTTCATTAAATCGAGCAGTAAGTCATGTAGGAGACTCTCAATCTGTTAGAGCTTTTTGATAAAACCAAAGGATGCGGAAGAAACAAAAGGAACTAGTAACTAGATTTGGAATTGTTCACTCTTTAAATAGAAGCAGGACAGAAGGGATTCAGAAGCTTTGACTTAAAGCCTTTTGTTTCATTGCGTAGCTTTTCTTTTGTTCAAGAATGAGTCAGTAATAAAAATGAATAGAGCAAAAATGAAGTGGATTAATGACTCAACTTGGATTAAATCAGTTTTGGGGTTTTGTAATGATAGAATTCTAGCTCTTGACCTTCGCCTATTTAGAACCCTCTTGTGGTCTTCAGAGGAAATAAAACAAATGAAACCTCGTAACACTTGGCCAGCATTTTGCTTTGCATTTTTGTTTGTAAACCTGACTTGCTATTCACTATGATTGTTGATTCATTCCTTTATTGTGCATGTACTGTTTATCTTTTATTCATTGTATTTTATTACTTCAACTCTATTATTTTATGACTAAGCCCTAGTTATTATCCCCTAGGATCCTTCAACTAACAGAAAAGCTTCGGATGCATTATTGCTCCACACCTAACGGGTCTCTCATTCGTTTCGTGGGGCATTAATCTCCTATAGCTTCAGAAAACATCCAAACCACCTTTATATGTATATAAGAACAAAAGCTTTAAAAATAAGCCCTTAAGGCTAGAATAGGAGGGTTTAGGATGTGAAACCACCCCATGCCTAGCGGGTCTCTCATTCGCTTTATGTGGGTGGAATCCTCCTTTACCCTCAACACACCCATAATCAAGAGTTAATAAATCAATAAATTGGTCCATCTCACTTGTTAATATCTCACAAATCAGCCCACATCAATAAGACCCCAATCAGGCCCAAAAAGCCCAATCACGCATATGGCACATACCAAGCAAGAAAGAAGGCCCATTTGGCACAAATCTTAAAGCCTATTCGGCCCACACTTCAAAAGCCCATTTTGGCCCAAATTTCTAGACCCATTTCGGCTCACACTCCAAGGCCCATGATTCAATTTTAACCTGGCCCAAATCAGAATTCTAGCCCATATCAAAGCCCAACCAAGGCTAAATTTGGTCCAAACCTTGCCCAACCTCCATATGGCCCAAATCAAAAATCCAAAAATCGGCCCAAATTGAAAAGCCCACTTAGCCTAAAAATCAAATAGTCTAATTCGGGCCCAAACCCAATTCGGGCCCAAACCCAATTTGGGCCCAAACCCATTTAAGGCCCAAACCCATTTCAAGGCCCAAGCCCATTTCAAGGCCCAAGCCCATTTTGGCCCAACAGCCCAAACGAAGTCGAAGTTTGACCAAACTTTAACTTTAACCAACCGAATGTCGACCTTGACCTAGCTTTGACCAATCTGAATGTTGATCTGGACTTAGCTTTGACCAATCTGAATGTTGACCTTGACCGAATGTTGACCTTGACCTAGCTTTGACCAATTGAATGTTGACCTTGACCGAATGTTGACCTTGACCGAACTTTGACCAATCTGAATGTTGACCTTGACCGAATGTTGACCTTGACCAAACTTTGACCTTGACCTGAACTTTGACCTTGACCCCACTTTGACCTTGACCTGAACTTTGACCTTGACCCCGACTTTGACCGACCCTACCTCAATCATTTTGAACTTTGACCCGGCCTGTTTCCCAATCCTGACCCGAATTCAACTTAAACCCAACTCAATTCAAACCCATTTCAGCTCAGTCCAACTCCACTCAATTCAATCCCAAATTCAATTCATCCATTTCAAACTTATCTTGTAAATTCCATTCAAACTCCAAAAATCCAAAAATCCAAAACATTCCTCATTCAGTTTTAATTCAAAGAATCAAAAATCTTTTTTCTCAAATTCCTTACAACCATTTCATTCAAACTTCATCAAGTTTTCAAAAGAAACAATTTTGTGGAATTATATAGGAAAAACTCTTCTCACATCATAGAAAACTCTTCTCAAATGCAGAAAGTTCTTCTCACATATACATAAAGTTTTCTCCTAAAACATTTCTCAAAATCAGTGTTTCTTCATCAAGAATTCCGAACAACTTCAAAAAGTTTGCCAACTCAGTTTTTAAACTCAAAACTAAACCGTTTTTGGGGAACAGGAAATGTCTAACACTTTCAAAACGCTTTCTCCCTAGTTAGACATCACTTGTCTCCCTTCCAAAATAAAAATCCGAGGCAGGGCACTAGGGTTGAAATTTCTCTTGTCGCAGTGTGGATCTCTTTAGGCGGGGCATTAAGGTGACAAACCTCCCCTAATTGCAGCCTAGTTTTTTTTACTAGGCGGGGTGCTAGGGATGTGACTGCCTTCCTAGTTGCAGCCGGGATTTTAGAATCGTCTAACTCCCTTCTACTCGATTTTAATGTTTTCGGTTTTAACGTTTTGAAACCCGGGAGTTAGAGACGTTATTAGGGTTTGACCGAGGGCATCTCATTCATGGTGTTTCTCTCTAAACCCTATTTTTTGATATAAATTCATTGCCCCATCATTCGAGCCTCGACACTTACCATTAATTAAGTGTCGCGCTCAAGGGGGTACATAGGGTCATCCGCCCTTTCACAGCAAAATAATTTTCCCCAACCATTTTCAAACCTTGAACCTAAAAAACCCGCGATCTCTCCCAAATTCCGATTGCCTCACACATTCAGATCATCATTCAATCTCCAACTCATCTTAAACTTAAATCCTAATTTCTTCTAAACTTCTAAAGTCTCATGGGCTCGAACGCCCCGCAGGCTCGAACATCTCAATCTCTTCACCATTTTAAGATTCAAATGTCTCATAGACCCGAGCGTCTCACAGACCTTGATATCTCGTTCCTCCCACTACATGAACATCCTAAATGTCTCATAGACCCGAGCGTCACACAGACTAACATCTCAAACCCGAAACTTCAAACATCTCAAAAATTCCCAAAACCCAAAAGCGTGAACTACGTAAGGTCTGATCTCAATACGAAATTGAGAACGTAGGCAACCTACACAGGGTGCGACCCCATCCCAATCAAAAAACCCTTTTCCCCTTCTGAGGTGGCTTTCATATCTCTCAAAACACTCAAACCTTCTTCGGCTCCCCACTTCAAACCATTAGACTTCAAGTCTTTTCTATTCACTCAACCTCGTACTTTTCCTAAGTCTTCATTGTATACTCATCAGAATCCATCAATTCTTCTTTTGGGCACTAGCTTGGCAGAAAAGCTTGCCTTATCCACTCTCTTTCTCTCTTTTTGTCCTAATCATATCCATGCGGCCGTTTGAAATGAATCTCTCTAAAAGGTTTTGAAAGAAGGTAATCCTGACAATTGGAGACCGAGGTTTCCTCGGGCACCAATCCGAAGTCATGGTCGCTGCCACTTTTAAGGGGTGTAACCCAGTGCGAACCCAACATAGAATCTCTGACATGACCAGATAAGTCCTATCCATAGGAAACAATTTCAAAGTCAACCAACGGTTCTTCGAACCCTCCTTCCCTTCCTTCCTAGTATCTTAGGTCAAACTAGGTGGCGACTAGTCAATTTTTGCCCTTAGGGCATAAGTTCACGTGGAGCCCATTGAGAGCGGGTGTAGTGCACACTTGCACTCTCCCTTTGCTTTCTGGGAAAGACGGACGATTTAGTAGGTATTTGGGGGATGCTAGAATAACGGGGTTTCACCCTCTACAGAATGACATTTTTTTAGGATCTAGGCTTTTTAGTCAGACCATATTTAGATAGACCCCCCTCATACCGAAAAATCACCCTCCACAGAATGGCGACTCTGTTGGGGAAAATTTGAGTAAGTTTTTCTCAAACTCAAGGAAGACTGAACTCCATTCAAAATTGTCGGGACTTCCTCACTTCTTTCATAACCTTCAAGAGATTCATTTCAAAGCCTCTAGGTTTATTCTACTCCACACTTTGAGTGTGTATCTAATGAGGACAGATAAGACTTATTAGATCCTCACCAAACATTACAACAATTGGGTTAATAACTAGCTCACGATTAGAAAGAGACACTTAGGACTGAATGAAGCTGACTTCCCTTTAGGCTAATAAGAAACGAATTGGAATCACTAATCTCAAGACAAAACTCTTAGTAATTAGGTTGGTGCTGACTTCTCTACTTTATTTGCCATATGATTGTGGGGTGCATTGGGTGGGTAGCTTAGGACATGCATTCCTCTGCGTCACCCGTTTTTTTCCACGATGTCACGGGATCCCAATCGGTCCACGGTTGATTCCCCATGAGCTGGGTCACTCTCTCAGTGAACAAACCCACGAGGCGGTATGGTCTCCGACTAACACCTTGAAGCTCATGATCCAAAAATATCCTCCATTACCCGAGTCAAAGCCAGCATATAGCGAGCCATGAGCCTTCAGTGTCCAGCTGCCTTGTCCGGTGTCTAAGATGGGCTTATGGGTAGTCACCCCCTTGTATGCCGTCTGTCTGACCACCCTTTTCCTTATCTCGAAGATTGCATGGGCTCAGTTCTCCATTGTTTCTCTGCACCACGGGTGTCTCTAAAGCCCAATGTCACGCTACACGTCCATAGAGGATCCCGTATTTACCGGATACCCGTACATGGCACAACGTAGTCAGTGAATAATTTAGACACACCAGACCGTGCAGATGACGAGAGACCCGTTCCCATGCAATACTTCCCCTAGTTTCCCGAAAAGTGGGGTGCTGTCGGATCATCACTGGCAGTGGCATATGATTCCTTATCATCTTGGGTGTCCTGACCTTTCGAACTTAAGCAATCCGGACTTCCTTTATAACGTGCCTTGCAAGGGGCATAGTAGAGAAAAACCTCGAGAGATGACAGTGAAGGGACGATGGTTCCCCATGTGAGACAGAATCATATTTGACCTGGAAAGTGATTATCCCAACATTAACACTTACAACTCCACATCAAATATAACCACGATTTACTTTATGCTATACATGTGTGCAAATCACTTCTTCAAACCAATTTGCTTCAAAACGTTCGGAATTCTCTTTTGCATATCTCCTAAAGCTGTTTTACGAGCTCGTTCAGTTTAGAATCCCACCTAAATTCTACTCATAAACACTTGGGGTTTTAAGACCCGTCACTTCATCATTGAAAACCTTTATTTCATTAAAATGGTATTTCTAAAAAAATTTCAAAAATAGATTTCGAAAAATCTACTTTCTTTAAACAATTTTCTTCACCAACATGATTTTCAAAATCGTTTTCGAAAACAATTTTCAAAGTTAATTTTCACAAATGTATTTCAAAATAAATGATTTAGTCCCCATGTTGTGACCCGCTATTTTTGAAGTTCTGTCCACCTTCAAGAGCAGCGGTCATTACTGTGGTGCGTACTAGTCATTTCGTGTTTTCACACAAGTGGTGGATTTTCACATAAGATTTTGTGCCCGATCATTCACCTTTCCTTTCTCAAAAAAATCCCTCATTCCCCTCATCAAAGCAAGTGGATCGCATGAAGATTGACGTTGTGGTTCGAGCCATAAATCAGAGTTGTACCAATCCGAGTCCAGCGACGTGAAGACTATCAACAGTCATTCACGTTCAAGAATGTTGGAAATCAGAAGAACACAAGCCCGTGAAACAAATCGAAACATATAAAGACCGACCACATCCAAACAAGTGTCGAGTCCAAGAATGTAAAGAATCAGAAGAGCACCAGCTCGTATTACTTGATAGCAGTACCACTTCACTGCTATAGCCTGAACTCAAGCGAGCAGCTGGTCAAACACCCGATGACAAGCCAGCAGCCGGTCAAGCACCCGAAGGCAAGCGTGCAGCCGGTCAAGAGCCCGAAGACGAGCGAGCAGCCATTCAAGAACCTGAAGATGAGCGAACAACCATTCAAGAACTTGAAGACGAGCGAACAGTCGACCAGGAGTCCGAGCGTGAGCAGTCAGTCAGAAGCCCGAAGACAGACCAGAAGAGTTCATATGAAGTTTAGCTCAAAACTCCGCATTTAATGACTTTTAGAATTGATGTATAGGTTTTCCCCTAGCATTCTTTTCTCTATTGTCCTTTTTCTGAATAGACTCCATGTATAGGTTTATACATTCCCTTTGAATTTATTCAGATCAATGTGTATAGGGTTCCCTACTCCCTATTTTATTTGCGAATGATCAAGCATCAAAATCCATATTGAGAAAATCTACCACTTTGAAAACACACGCTTTCAAAATTGTTTTCCAAACTTGGTTTCTTTTGGCATGCGCGTGTAAAGAAGAGAACGGATAAGGAACGACCCTCACAGTTACATATTCATAAATCGCTTTATGGGGTGAAAATTCATTCTATCTACGGAAGGTGTCCCCTGAACAGACACACCAGTAAATACAACATGCACAAAGCAAACCGCATGCATTGCATTTGTTACAAAAAGTCTCATGCATTCTCGATCAGTCCAAATTCGTCAAACATGTGCAAGTCATGTCCACCTCAAAAAATTGTGTAATCATGTGTTTCATTGTCACCACACTCTACAACAACTTTCATCCCAAATACCCCGACCACCAAAGCCCAATCCCAGAGGGATAGGAAAGAAAACCGGGAAGTTCAAACCTCTCCCAATCAGAATCACCATGCATGCCAGTGACGAAAAAGGAACGAGTGTGTCATATCGCGGGGCCACCATGCGGGAGTTGTCACTCCCTAAAAAGTCATAAAATCCAGGAGCTAGTCACCAACCCGACAGCTACCCCTACAGCTACACCTTCTTCTGGGCCGACGTTGAAAGGATGAGCTTCATGGACCAACAACTGGAAATGACTCAAGCGAGACTAATCTTGACGTTACCGCTCATGCATTACATCCAAAAACAAAACAAACAGAAAAAAACATTCAGTCAAAATCCCATGTCGACCATTGAAGTTATCATTAACACATCATACATCGTACACATAGTAGTTCCATATTACTACAACATATTGCATGGTAGATAGTTGCATTTGCATACTTACATATCGAAACAACATCTTTGGGGAAAATCTCGAGCGATTGATTGGCAGAATGCATGAACCACTAAACTCTTGACCTGTCATTTCACACATGGGTCCAACCAAAATTAGCACCACAAACCAAGTGAGTAGCATGCGAAAAGCGGTATTTTCTCTTGAATTTCAAGTGAGCGTTTTGGACAATCTAGTGAGCGACAAGGGAAGGTAGAGAGAGCCAACCAAGGTAAAACCACGAGCGACATGTGCATTCCTTCAACACATGGAGAGACACAATTCATAGCGAGATCAATGTCGATAAACAGGATACGAATTGTGATTCATGCAAAGATCCGAGAATAGTAAGAAAACAATCATTGACTAATGAGAATGACGAGGCACTTAGGAATAAAAACCCCACAAAACCAAAAAAGCCTTGACTGCCCTGTACATAATCCCTTAGTGAGCCCCGCCGAGCCTTTCATGAAAAACTCTTTCTTAAAAAAAAAGAAACTCCAAAACATGTCACCCCACATATACACACTTACCCCTGCAATAGAGGATCTCGAAGGAGCCGAAGCCATGGCCCCTCCCCACCCTCTTTCACAAAAAAACAACAAATGAAATGTTCGAAGAAACCAATGAGTCAATGCAACTCCAAAGTCAAACACCAAAAAAAGAACACCAAAAATGTTCGAGAAGATCAATGAGTCAATGCAACTCCAAAGCTGAAAGCCAAAATACAAAGCAAAGAACGCTTGAGAAAGTTGATGAGCCAAAGCCAATTCCAAAACACAAAAATGAGAAGAAAGTTCAAATCATACGCCAAAAGAGGCAAGAAGGAGAAATCCAAACCAAAAGGACCAATGATGTCCCTAAGAAACCAATAAGGGGTTATCAAAACCCGTCTAATCATACCACCTATGGCAAAGGCGAAACATATCCTCTATTGCATAAAAGCTCCACTATTCCCAAATTGATCCTCTAGTCGCATGTGACATACATCATACTCCACATCCCCATTACAACCCAATAAAGACCTCTTACTCATAAGTCGATGAGCGTTAACTGAAAGTATCGGATCTGAAACATGAATCATAAGCTTCGTGCTTGTTATCAACATGTCCCACCTCATAACACAGGGACTATGAGCGAATGAGTGTGACCTTACCCCATGAGGTCTTATGAGTGCGAGTGAATCTCCAATCTGAGCACCAAATCATAAACAGCCTACCCCATCGCAGGTGAGAAATTTGTAAGGATCGGAAAGTCCAGAACCGTGAAAGAAATTCTAAGGAAAATATTGCTCCGAGCATTGAGAGCATCATCACAACATTAGCACACACGGCCATACTCACGAGAGATTAACCCGCATCCCTCCATGAGAGGAAAGTGATTCACACATTCCAGTTCAACAATCACTCAAGACCGAACCGAAGATGTCTTATATTTGTAAACCTCATAGTAATAGAGATAGAATCATACCTTCTCTTTTTTAAAAAAAACTACATATGCATTTTTGCATCTCTTCTAGCAGTTAGCATTTGCATGCATCATAACCACTTCATTTTCAACATCCGACTGGTAAGAACTATGCCTAGTCTCACTGAAGGTGGACTTCAGTTGCAGTTGTTGAAGTGTAACTTTTGGTAAAAAGAAATAAAAAACTGGAGCCATCTGGAGCCACACGAAGACTATTCTGGAGCCATCCACTATCATGCCCGAGCCTCATCAACACCATATCCATAACCAAACTGGATCCATGCGAGAGCCATCATCCGACATTGAAACCATCCTTGGAACTACATAGGGGGCATCCTAACAGTCCGAGAACAATACGGAAGCCACCTCGAATCCACGTCAGATCTATTTCATCACCAAGGTCGTGCCTACAGAATTTTGAACTACGTATGGTCTGATCTCAATACGAAATTGAGTACGTAGGCAGCCCGCCCAGGGTGCGACCACCTCAAAGGAAGATTCCCTTTTTGTTAACCACTATCATCAAATGGAGCGATCTCGTAACCTCCCTGAAGCCATCCCGAACTATCCTGGAGCCATCTTGAGGAATCTAAAGCCGAAACTGACCGTACTAAAGCCATTCATCCACAAAAAAAAAAACTGTCAACCACAGTAAATCACATTGATCCACCACTCGATTCAAAATCCATACCAAAACCATTCATCCACAACCAAAAAATTGTCAACTACATCAAAGTACATAAATCACATCGACCCGCCACTCGACCCAAAATCTCAATCCAAATCGAAACCCACCAACCAACCTGAAAATATCAATCCAAATCGAAACCCACCAACCATCCCAGAGTCGTTGCTCACAATAGGGTCATGAATCAAGTCGGAGCCATCCGACTGAACTGGAGCCACCCAACCACATCGGAGCCATTCGATCATACCAGAGCCATTTGATCATATCGAAGCCATTTGGCCATATCAAAACCATCGAGTTCCCAAAGTCGCTCATTCACAAAAAACCATCAATTCAAAAACCAATCACAAAATCACAAAAACTAAAAACTCGAGAGCCATACCAGAGCCATCTCGAACTCTGGAGCCAAGAGTCATACCAAATCCCGAAACCATAGTGCACATCGGGCCAGGACCACCAAAAACAAAACCAACATAAAGTCCCACACTGACAAATTCAAGGGCGACATCAATAGAAAGCATTCGACCATCACATTCCTCTCGGAAGCAATAAAAAAACATTCAATCTCGAATCAATCCACGACCAGAGTCATCCTCAAACCAGTCACTCAAAACAGTGAGTTTCGTACAACTCCATAAAGTATTATAGGCTTGTCATAAGTCCTATAGCTAGATATCAAGAGGTCTAGTTGAAGCACACCTAAGTCCTCGTACTCTCAATCGCATTCTAGGCCCGTCATAAGCCCTAGGACTGGATATCAAGAGGTTCAGTTGAGGCACTCCTAAGCCCTCGTGCACCCCAAATCAATCAATTGTTAGTATTATAGGCCCGTCATAAGTTCTATAGCTAGACATCAAGAGGTTTAGTTGAGGCTCGTCATAAGTCCTTGTACTTTCAATTTGCATTATAGGCTCGTCATAAGTCCTATAGCTAGACATCAAGAGGTTTAGTTGAGGCTTGTGATAAGTCCTCGTGCACCCAAATCAATCAATTGTTAGTATTATAGGCTCGTCATAAGTCTTATAGCTAGACGTCAAGAGGTTTTAGTTGAGCTCATAAGTCCCGTGCACCCAAATCAATAATTTGTTATATAGGCTCGTCATAAGTCTTATAGCTACGGCAAGAGTTTTAGTTGAGGCTCGTCATAAGTCCTCGTACTCAATTTTAGATTATATAGGCTCGTCATAAGTCCTTAGCTAGACGTCAAGAGGTTTAGTTGAGGCTCGTCATAAAGTCCTCATCTTTCATTTGCATTATAGGCTCGTCATAGTCCTATAGCTAGACTCAAGAGGTTTAGTTTGAGGCTCGTCATAAGTCCTCGTGCACCCATATCAATCAATTGTTTATTATATAGGCTCGTCATAAGTCCTATAGCTAGACGTCAAGAGTTTAGTTGAGGCTCGTCATAAGTCCTCATACTTTCAATTTCATTGAGTCTCGTCATAAAGTCTTATAGCTAGACGTCAAGAGGTTTAGTTGGGGCCCGTCATAAGTCCCTGTGCACCCGCACCCATAAGAACAATTCATAAGCCGCAGTGAAAATTTTTGGAGTCCCGTCAACCTTGATCCAATTCTGCAAGGGCTTGCAAAATTGAATCAAGGGGAGCCATCTGTAGACACCAAAAATTCTCACCCCATAAAGCATATTCCGGAGTAAGAAATAAAATAAGAAGGACCGTCGTCTTTCTTTTCTTTTCTTCTTTTAAACATATTAGCGTGTGTGCCAAAATGAAGCCACTTTTTTATAGGTTTTTGAACTAATTTTTCAAGCATTTCCAAAAAGGAAAAGCCGATCTTTTGTAAAAGAGTTTCCAACGACATTCCTGTTTCAAAGCCATCCTTTTTGTTTATTCACTTATTTTTACAATCTTATTCTTATTTATATTCTATTTATTTATTTATTCGTCTATCCGCTGTTCTTATATTTTATTTTATTCTACCATTAACATTAGTGGTTTTATTATCATTTCAATTCACTTCACGTTATACAGTCTTATTTTAAGCTCACAAACACAATTCACACTTGATTGAAGTCTAGTCTAGCCCAGTCCCTTAAATCTATTCTAGCTCCAAACATTAGACCTACAAGCCCAAACAATAACTCAAGCCTACCCAAAAACCCTAAACCCCACCCTCTCATTATAAAGCAACCTCAAACCCTACAGTAAAAGGGGCGAACGGACACATTCTTTGGGCTCTAGAGACATTCCTTTCGTCAGTTTGAAATCCTGAGAGGAGAACTCCTTCTTCTTCCTTGTCTCTTGGTCTGCTCTCGGAAGTTGCCGATTATCACCATCAACTTCACGCCTCTACGCCTGAAAATCACCACCACCATCAACTCCACCCTCCACGTCCGAAAGTTACCGCCACCATCAACGCCCAACCTCACACCACTTCCCGGAAATCTCCACTACTCGCCATCATACCCAAAGCTTCCTCGCCTCGAACCACCACCCTCACTGTATCTTCTCCTCTAAAAACATCACCGGAACACCTTAGTACCATTATCATCACATCTACACCTCTCCATCGCCAGAAGTTCATCATCACACCACCGTTGCATTCTTCTTCTCCTTCTCCACCTTGAGCCACCACCTTCTTTGTGCCTGCCCGCCAGAAAAATTCGCTCGAACACCTCACTGTCTCTAACACCCCACTCATTCGAGACTTCGAATTCACACTAAAATCCGGTTCCCCTTGAAGCTTTTCGATAGCGTAGGAGGTTTCTGATTGTCTCTTTAGCTCTGAATCTCTCTGATTTTTCGAATACTCTCCGTTTTCTCCTCCATGTTCTTCTATTTTGAGCATATTTTGGCTAAAAAGCTCCAACCAAAGAAAGTGGAACTTTGGTTCAGTCGAGAAATAGATTTTGACGTAAGAACCAGTTCCATTCCCTTCATTTCTTTCCTTCGATTTCAATAATATCCAATGTCAGGGACTCGAATGATTGATTTCGCAGAATCCTGGCTTCAGGAACATGAGTATTTGATTCTCGTTTCAAATTTGCACATTCTTCTGATCTTCGTGTTTCTCTTTACGTGTTTAATCGACAAGAGTCGATATAGTTTCGGAATATTTTTCCTCCGTCTATAGCTACCATCTTCTCTTTTGAGATTACCATTTCTCCCGGATATCTCATTTTGTTCTATTTCTGCAAACTATGTGACTATTACTGCTGTTGGGCCATTATCTAACCTGGTATGGACATAGAAGTCCATGAATAGGACGCGAGAGAACATTCTCTCAGCCCTAATATTTATGTGTTTGACTTGTTGTTATACATACCGTCGCCTGTTTACATACCGTCCTAATACTGCTAGAACTGGTCCTTCTCCAGTTCTGAACATTTTTCCCTTATTTCTAACCCATCCTGGTATGAACTCTAAGGTTCACGGACATGGCAAGAAACCGGACATGAAGCCGAATATTCATTCTAATCTGTTTAGCTTGTGTTCTACCCCCATCCGGGGTTCATGGGTTCAGGATGGTTGGTGTAAATATCTGTATTAGCTCATCCTTCTCTATCTGTTCATATTCTGCTGTAACTGATAGCATATAAACACGGTTGCAGACTGGTCTTTCTCCAGTCTTGAAAAGCTTTATGTGTATAGTTTAACTAGTGATTACTTTGTTGATTTACTTCTTCTCTTGTGTACACCCGAGCCGCGATCGATGGATTCATAACATTTCATGTGGATTACTCACTCATATCTATACTGACAATTGAATGTTTCTGTTCCTGGTGTTCCGTTGGTGAGGATTTCAATTTCTCCCCTCGTAACTTGTTTCTGTTCGAATTCGATTCGGCCTTGATCATGACCATCCAAGACAAGTCTAACCTCTCCACGTCCAGATCCCCGTGTGATTTCTCTCATATCTAAATGCACACTCCTTCCTTGGAGTCAGTTCGAAGGAAGTTGTACCTAACAGGGCCGACACAGACCCATGCTCTCTGTTTAAGCTCATTACCAATAATTTCTGTTCTATTTACATTTCAATCAATATAACTGAGTATCACTCTGACTGATCTTCATTCTTTCGCTGTTTCATGTCTTAGCCTTTGCAGGAAATAGTTATTATATGTTTCGGTATTTCATCTCTAACTCTCGCTACTTACGAACTCTGAGCTTAGTATACGCACATATGTGGAATGTATATATTTAAATCATTGTTTGTGGTCACAGTATTCTAGTATAATCACATGAGTTTTCCGATTTGTTGCCCTCATCTCTTTGTACAGATCTATATGTTGTTATTTTTCTGCTGTATGAGAGAAGAGTTTTAATAAGGATTTCATTTTAGAAGTTGAATCCATTTAAATTAGAAGATCCTGAGCCTAGGCGTTATAAATGTTCAAGTGTGTATATATATTTGTTTGGCATAGAGTCTGAACTACTTCAGTTCAACAAAGTATATAAAAAAGGGGATAGAAAGAGTTCATTAAATCGAGCAGTAAGTCATGTAGGAGACTCTCAATTTGTTAGAGCTTTTCGAAAAAACCAAAGGATGCGGAAGAAGCAAAAGGAACTAGTAACTAGATTTGGAATTGTTCACTCTTTAAATAGAAGCAGGATAGAAGGGATTCAGAAACTTTGATTTAAAGCCTTTTGTTTCATTGCGTAGCTTTTCTTTTGCTCAAGAATGAGTCAGTAATAAAAATGAAGCGGATTAATGACTCAACTTGGATTAAATCAGTTTTGGGGTTTTGTAATGATAGAATTATAGCTCTTGACCTTCGCCTATTTAGAACCCTCTTGTGGTCTTCAGAGGAAATAAAATAGAGGAAACCTCGTAACACTTGGCCAGCATTTTGCTTTGCATTTTTGTTTATAAACCTGACTTGCTATTCACTATGATTGTTGATTCATTCCCTTAACGTGTATGTACTGTTTATCTTTTATTCATTGTATTTTATTACTTCAACTCTATTATTTTATGACTATGCCCTAGTTATTATCCCCTAGGATCCTTCAACTAATAGAAAAGCTTCGGATGCATTATTGCTCCACACCTAACGAGTCTCTCATTCGTTTTGTGGGGCATTAATCTCCTATAGCTTCAAAAAACAGCCAAACCACCTCTATATGTATATAAGAACAAAAGCTTTAAAAATAAGCCCTTAAGGCTAGAATAGGAGGGTTTAGGATGTGAAACCACCCCATGCCTAGCGGGTCTCTCATTCACTTTATGTGGGTGGAATCCTCCTTTACCCTCAACACACCCATAATCAAGAGTTAATAAATCAATAAATTGGTCCATCTCACTTGTTAATATCTCACAAATCAGCCCACATCAATAAGGCCCAAATCAGGCCCAAAAATCCAAATCAAGCATAAGGCCCAATTTTCAGCCCAATCTTAAATAAGGCCCATTTGGCACAAAATCTTAAAGCCTAATTCGGCCAACACTTCAAAAGCCCATTTTGGCCCAAATTTCTAGACCCATTTCGGCTCACACCTCCAAGGCCCATGAGTTCAATTTTGACCTAGCCCAAATCAGAATTCTAGCCCATATCAAAGCCCAACCAAGGCTAAATTCGGTCCAAACCTTGCCCAACCTCCATATGGCCCAAATTAAAATCCAAAAATTGGCCCAAATTGAAAAGCCCACTTAGCCTAAAAATCAAAAAGCCTAATTCGAGCCCAAACCCAATTCGGGCCCAAACCCAATTCACGCCCAAACCCATTACAAGGCCCAAACCAATTTCAAGGCCCAAACCCTTTTCAAGGCCCAAGCCCATTTCAAGGCCAAGCCCATTTCAAGGCCCAAGCCCATTTTGGCCTAAAAGCCCAAACGAAGTCCAAGTTTGACCAAACCCAAACTTTGACCAACCGAATGTTGACTTTGACCTAGCTTTGACCAATCCGAATGTTGAACTTGACCTAGCTTTGACCAATCTAAATGTTGACCTTGACTGAATGTTGACCTTGACCTAGCTTTGACCAATCTGAATGTTGACCTTGACCGAATGTTAACCTTGACCGAACTTTGACCTTGACCCCACTTTGACCTTGACCTGAACTTTGACCTTGACCCCGAATTTGACCTACCCTACCTCAATCATTTTGAACTTTGACCCGGCCCGCTTCCCAATCCCGACCCGAATTCAACTTGAACCCAACTCAATTCAAACCCATTTCAGCTCAGTGCAACTCCACTCAATTCAATCCCGAATTCAATTCATCCAGTTCAAAGTTATCTTGTAAATTCCATTCAAACTCCAAAAATCCAAAACATTCCTCATTCAATTTTAATTCGAAGAATCAAAAATCTTTTTTCTCAAATTCCTTACAACCATTTTACTCAAACTTCATCAAGTTTTCAAAAGAAACCATTTTGTGGAATTTTAAAGGAAAAACTCTTCTCACAACACAAAAACCTCTTCTCAAATGCAGAAAGTTCTTCTCACATATACAGAAAGTTTTCTCCTAAAACATTTCTCAAAATCTGTGTTTCTTCATCAAGAATTTCGAACAACTTCAAAAAGTTTTCCAACTCAGTTTTCAAACTCAAAACTAAACCGTTTTTGGGGAACAGGAAATGTCTAACACTTTCAAAACGTTTTTTCCCTACTTAGACATCACTTGTCTCCCATGAAAAATAAAAATCCGAGGCAGGGCACTAGGGTCAAAATTTCTCTTATCGCAGTCTGGATCTCTTTAGGCGGGGCATTAGGGTGACAAACCTCCCCTAATTGCAGCCTAGTTTTTTTACTAGGCGGGGTGCTAGGGATGTGACTGCCTTTCTAGTTGTAGCCGGGATTTTAGAATCGTCTAACTCCCTTCTACTCGATTTCAATGTTTTCGGTTTTAAAGTTTTGAAACCCGGGAGTTAAAGACATTATTAGGGTTTGACCGAGGGCATCTCTTTCATATTGTTTCTCTCTAAACCCTATTTTTGACATAAATTCATTGCCCCATCATTCGAGCCTTGGCACTTACCATTAATTAAGTGTCGCGCTCGAGGGGGTACATAGGGTAATCCCTTGGGATCGTCCGCCCTTTCACAGCAAAATAATGTTCCCCAACCATTTTTAAACCTTGAACCTAAAAAACCCGGGATCTCTCCCAAATTCCGATTGCCTCACACATTCAGATCATCATTCAATCTCCAACTCATCTTAAACTTAAATCGTCTCCCAAATCCCAATTTCTTCTAAACTGCTAAAGTCTCATGGGCTCGAACGCCCCACAGGCTCGAACATCTCAATCTCTCCACCATTTTAAGATTCAAATGTCTCACAAACCTTGATATCTCGTTCCTTCCACTACATGAACATCCTAAATGTCTCATAGACCCGAGCGTCACGCAGACTAACATGTCAAACCCGAAACTTCAAACATCTCAAAAATTCCCAAAACCCAAAAGCGTGAACTACGTAAGGTCTGATCTCAATATGGAATTGAGTATGTAGGCAACCCACACAGGGTGCGACCCCATCCCAATAAAAAAACCCTTTTCCCCTTCTGAGGTGGCTTTCATATCTCTCAAAACACTCAAACCTTCTTCGGCTCCCCCACTTCAAACCACTTCAAGTCTTTTCTATTCACTCAACCTCGGAATTTTCCTGAATCTTCATTGTATACTCATCCTAATCCATCAATTCTTCTTCTGGGCGCTAGCTTGGCAGAAAAGCTTGCCTCATCCACTATCTTTCTCTTTTCTTGTCCTAATCATATCCATGTGGCCGTTTGAAATGAATCTCTCTAAAAAGGTATTGAAAGAAGGTAATCCCGACAATTGGAGACCGAGGTTTCCTCGGGCACCAATCCGAAGTCGTGGTTGTTGCCACTTCTAAGAGGTGTAACCCAGTGCGAACCAAACATAGAATCTCTGAGATGACCAGTTAAGTCCTATCTATAGGAAACAATTTCAGAGTCAACCAACGGTTCTTCGAACCCTCCTTCCCTTCCTTCCTAGTATCTTAGGTCAAACTAGGTGGCGACTCTAGTCAATTTTTTCCCTTAGGGCATAAGTCCGCGTGGAGCCCATTGAGAGCAGGTGTAGTGCACACTTGCACTCTCCCTTATGCTTTCTGGGAATGACGGACGATTTAGTAGGTATTTGGGGGATGCTAGAATAACGGGTTTTCACCCTCCACAGAATGACATTTTTTTAGGATTTAGGCTTTTTAGTCAGACCATATTTAGATAGACCCCTCTCATACCGAAAAATCACCCTCCACACGTCCTACTCTCGAACGGTCTCATCATCGGTGTACCTGAAAAATAATGGGTGGCCCTAAAGGGGCAAATCACCTTTGTTGGTATGGAAGTCTGCAACCCGCTACTACCGGGTCACACTCAACTAATTCTCATCTTAACATGCGGTTGATTTTATTTAAATCAAAACATGAACTACAATAAACATACAACATGCTCGCATTCATACAAGTATTCAAACTAAGAATATAATCACAAAACTAACACATTAAGTTAGTTAGTTTTCCTTTTCTTACTCTTTAGGCTTTGAGGGTTCCTACCACACAAACGCCACATCTCATTGTTCAATATCTTTCCATTCTCCTTGGATACTTATTTATTCTCTTAGTTTTTTAGACACTACAGGTCTCATTCTTACTTTCTCAATTGTTCTTCTCTTAAATAGTTCTCAAGCCAATACACATGGCCTCCGGGCAAAGTCACACACAAGACTCACCACCGGGCTTTCAAGCCTAGTCTTACTTCCCCGATTTCGACCATACTCTGGGTTTTGCATGGTGGGAAGGCTCAACTAGTAACCGGAACTCTCTCTTAGTTCCTACTTCTTTCACATATGTCCGAATCTCTCTCGGACTTCTCACATTCCCAAATACTCCTCTCTCGGAGTTGTAATATAATTATGTATATTAGTCTAGAAGCATCCCTCTCGATGTCTTCTAATGACTTAGGGAATGTACTTGAATTCTTGTATTCTCAATGTTAAGGGTCACCCCATCATTACGTATACTTATACGTTCGATTCATTTTGTAACACCCCGTCCTAAGCCAATCGTGGTTTTTGCAAACTTAACAGCTTAATCGTAAACATCGCAGCGGAATAAACTAACACCGGGACCTTGCCACGGCCTGATCATTAGAATATACCGAACTTACTCACTTACAACGCTTACCAAAAGGAGTACACCAACTATCCAAAATATTCACCAACCGAGTTCAAAGTATCTCTGTTAACAACATAACTACTATCTGTTTCAATATCAACAGACGGGTGCACAGGCACAACCCGTACTCAAAATAAAAGTCCCTCCTAAGTCTACCCACTCCTACTCTCGTGGTGACTCTTCATGGGCCGCTTACCTGCAAAAGTAAAAACAGCCCCCAAAGGGGGTCAGCACGAATGCTGGTACGACCCTCTCATGGCCCCCAAGCTAACGGGGCTACGATGACTAATTGTCGATAGCATGGAAATTGATTAGGTACACATATCATAAAATGGAGTGCAATAAACATCAATCCACAAATAAACAACAAGTCCAAACACAATACATGGCTTATAAGCCTCTCTTAGGTAGGTGAGTTAGATTTTAACCCCTTATGTCCATAATCCTCTTATTCTCATATTTACCAACCGTTCAACTATTAGACCGGTTAGCCCTTAGTTTGTTACTTATTTTTGTAGAGCTTGGATAACCCTAGCTGGCAGCAGTGCACTTACCAGCAATAAGCAACCTTTCTTAATTTGTTGGGGATGTAGGCTTGATCCCCCCAAGCCATCCTTAATGTGCCTCCCACCTCAAACAGTAGTCCGGGCGGTTGAGTCGGTTTGTTGACCCTAGGCGACGAGTCCGAGGACAAGTCTTACTTGGAAGTCGGGTCTGATTCAGATACCGACCTCCCCCAATACACATGTGCCGGTACCATTCCGGATTCCTCACTCCCACCCCGAGTTACGGTTAGTGAAAGTCTTAAATTTCATGTGTTAGTTAAACCTTAACGGGTATTAACCAACTGTCACCAATGTATAATTCATCTCCTCAACTCAACAAGTACTAAGCTTAGTTAGTAGTTAATTTCAAGTCTCGTGGGTTAGTGTAAAGGAAACACATTCACAACGAGGACAATAGAAACCGGTTGCATGCTTTATCTTGTCTTAGTCATAGCAAATAAACAGATAGCACACAAGCCGAGGGACACCTCGTTAGCAAGCAGGTCACAAGAAAGACTGTACCGTTCACCATCGGTGGTTGATTGTTTAATCTTCTTCCGGGTCCCAATTCACAAGTCCTAAAACATTCAATCAATTTTAGGTTATTAGTTACTTAACTCATCCCAACTCACTTAGTTTGCTTAACCACTAGGGTTTACCCACTAAAAATCACTAAGTCCTTATAGTTTAATCTTAACCTTAAAAGCCACTTACTTCTCATTATTTCTTAAGCTTATTCACCCATTTAATTGCCAGTAATAGCCACCAAACATGTCCTTAATTACCTTATAACATCAACACTTATAAATCCCTATCATTACCTAAAATTTTCCAAGCTTATACACCATTTTTAGAGTGGTCCGGGACTTGGTCCTTACCTTAAGTCCCGGACCAACACTTGGTTAAACTCTCGGCTGATTTTATGTTGTGGTTCGGGACTTTGTATGGGACTTAAGTCCCGGACCAATTCAAGCTAAAACTCTCGGGGGTAAATTAGGGGGTGGTCCGGGACTTAATACAAGACTTAAGTCCCGGACCGGGGTGCTGGATGAACTCTCGGCTCTAATTTAGGCATGGTCCGGGACTTTACCCAGGACCTAGGTCCCGGACCAGTTGCAGGTTTTAACCATTTGTATTTTTCTAAGTGTGATTGCACTTGTTCTCTTCGTCCATGCTTTACCCAAAGTCCATATAAGATCTTAGAAATATTCTAACCCCAGAATAACATCTTAAACTTGCCTGATTCCTCATCTAAACTTGTTACCCAATTTCTCACATAATCTCTTAACACTTGTTATATTTTCCTTAGGTTTTTCTAAGTGGTATATCATACCTACAACCCAACTAACCAAAATGCTATTTCACAAACATTATTACCACTCCTAAGCATTATTGCTCCACAACACCTCTTTACACAAACTCCTTCTATTTTCCTCAAGCTTATACCTACATTCTCTCAAGGCATTATTCATCTATTGTTTACCAAAACTTGCACAAGACTTATTCACACTTCCTCCATATCCCTTGAGCATCACACTTACTTATTTGAACTCTAATTCCTTTAAGACAACTCTTAAGTCCTTTAGACCCTCAAGAACACTCTAGTTCACTTTCTTTCACCAATTTAAGCCCTAAGAATTCCTAGTACCTTCTAGGTCATCGAATTTCATTTATACACCTTAAACTCCTTGTTTTCCCACTAAATTTTGACATGGCTTCTTTAGTATATTCCTACATCCAAACACTTGGTTTTTACCATTCAGCAATCTTTAACACCCAAAATTCTTTCCACACATTCTTAAAACTCAATTTACACCAAAACTAAACTACATCACAATATAGTGCATTAACTTAAATTGCTTGGCACTTAGGCCCTTAAATGCATAAATCTTAAACACTGAATTTCCTCAATATATATAGCCTTTGACCTGCAAATACACACAACAAGGCTCCCATTTCAATATAAATGTTCTTATAATTCACCTTGACATTGTTTAACTATCTCATTTCCCATTTGCTCCTTAATCACAAGTTCTCAAATATAATCATTGTTTCTCCTAGGTTATATATAGCCCTTTTCTAATGTAAACTCCAAGCTAAACTTATCACCTATCTCAACCCCATCCCTTAATGCATTAAAACACCTTAAGGTAAGACATTTACCTTGCTCTTTTACAAGCTCCACACACTTCCCTTCTTAGATTTTACTTGCACAATCTCGGTCACCCAATCAAACTCTCCTTGCCAATGTTCTAATCAATATTCAATGAGTCAAATGAGTACTAAACAATACACTAACCTTAAGGAATGAAAACCTAGATTAAAAATGTGTTTTACGGTATTAAATTGATTGTTTTACCTTGGATTCTCAAGACAAGCTTGGATATGAATCAAGAAGGACCTCCTCTAGCCCTTGGAGAATAGAAAGCAAGCTAGAACAAGGCATAAAAATGAAGCCCCATGAGTAGAGATTTTCGGTAATGAAGAAGAAATGGTAGGAACCTAGTTTTTCTTACATATTCTTTACCTTAAGAGAATGGAGAAGCTAATGGAGTCTCCAAGCTTGTGTTTCCTCCTCTAATGGCGGTTTGGCTTGGCACCAAAATGAAGCTTTTGAAGTTTTTAAAAGATAGAAAGAAGGAGCTTGAGCTAACTAAGAAGAATATGTGTTTTGTTTTAGTTTTGAGCTAAAATGAGTGAGCTATGGTCAAAGCAAGATGGAGCTAGCATGGGGGTTGTTCTTCACATTCAAGAAGAAGAGAGGAGCAGCAAAAATCGGTGAGGGAGATGAAGAATGAAGAAAGGAGGAGAGAGGTAAGCTAATAAGAGATATTTGTTTTCTAAAAGCAAATAGTAACATGTGCTTTTCCCTCTTCTTTTCTTATAAACTAACTTACTCATATGGTGACTAATCCCCTTAGAAACCGGCCCCTCTTATTGATTTAGGCTAGTCATGGTCTTGTTTGACCATTTAATTACACTTAGTTGATTAAAGACTAAACTAGGCACTATTTGGTACTATTCACAGACTAGTGCACATATTTGTGAAATTTTTGATTTCCCATTGATTTAGACTTCCTAATGTGATACTAAGTTGTACACAAGTTAATTAAGGAGTAATCATGGACATTTAGCCACTTAAAACCCCTTTCTAAGGTAATTTTTCAAAAATGTGCTTTAAGAGTCCTTAAAGCACAATTTGTGTTTTGACTTGTTTCTGGGCTTGGTTTTCTTTGGTAATTGATTTTACATGACCATTAAGATATTAATAAGGTCTAAGAATGATATTTGGGTGCTAGCCCAAGTTACTCCAAGCTTAGAGCACATTTTTGCTTAGATTGCTCTTATGGTGTTTCCTTGTGTATTCTTTGATTTAAATTGTTTCTTAATGTTCCTAAGGCATTACTTAGCCTTCTTACATCTTAGTTAATCATCTAAACACCATATCTAGGTTTGGGGTATTTCAATCTACCCCCCTTAACAGAACTTTGTCCCCAAAGTTCACATATAAACTTAACCATTCACGGTACTCAATTCCTTAATCTTAACACCACATCTTATGTTCTCATTCACACATCTCAAGACTCAAATGCCTACCACAAATAAAATACATAAGTATTATACATATCTCAAACTTACCACACAGTGTAGAAACTTACACAAAATCACATCTTAAACAAACCAACAAACCAAACAAACGACAAACATGTTCGTTTACTAACTCAAAAGCGAGGAAGCTCTACCCCCCTTACAAAGGGGTACGCCCCGTTCCCTACACAGACGATCTAGTCACTAAATAACGAAGGGTACTTCAATCTCATCTTATCCTCTAATTCCCATGTGGCCTCTTCGACATCTTGGTTAGACCAGAGAACCTTCACCAGTTGCACTGACTTATGGCGAGTGTCCCTAGTCTTACTATCCAAGATCCTCTGAGGAATCTCCACGGATCTCATATTCGGTTCTAACGTCAACCTCTCAGGTTCTAACACATGGGAAGGGTGGTGCATGTATTTCTTTAGCTGTGAAACATGAAAAACATCATGCACTTTACCCAATTCAGCAGGTAAATTCAACCTGTAAGCAACTGGGCCCACCCATTACGTAATCTCATAAGGACCAGCAAACTTCGGGCTCAGTTTGCCCTTCTGTCCAAATCTAAATACATCCTTCATCGGTGAAACTCGCAGAAATACCCGGTCACCCACTGTGAACTCCAGGTCTCGTCATCGAACATCAGCATACAACTTCTGCCTATCCTGAGCAGCTTTCATGTTTTCCCTAATGTGCTGAACTTCAGCCTTAACTTGTTCCAAGTATTCTGGTCCTATAATGACCGTCTCACTCGACTCATCCCAACAGAGCGGTGTACGACATGGTCTACCGTACAACGCTTGAAAAGGTGTCATCTTGATCGAAGCGTGATAGCTGTTGTTGTATGAAAACTCGATCAGATGCAACTTGTCAATCCAACTGCCCTGGAAGTCTAAGGCACATGCCCTCAGCATGTCCTCGAGTGTCTGAATCGTGCGCTCAGTCTGACCATCTGTCTGAGGATGGAACGCGGTACTCAACTTCAGTTATGTACCCAACACTTCTTTGGTAGCTCTCCAGTACCTCGAAAGGAATCTGGTATCTCTATCTGACAATATGGTCTTTGGTATTCCGTGATGTCTCATAATTTCCTTCTCAAATAACTCAGCTAATTTGGTCACCTTCCAAGTATCCTTCATCGGTATGAATCGGGCTACTTTGGTAAGGCGATCCACCACCACCCATATCATGTTGAGACCTCCCCTTGCAGGTGGGAGTCCAACTATGAAGTCCATGGAGATATCATGGAACTTCCACTCCGGAACTGGCATTGACTGAACCATTCCGCCCGGTCGTCTGTGCCTGAATTTCACCTTCTGGCATGTGAGACACCTCAAGACAAACTCGGTAACATCTGTCTTCATCCCCAACCACCAGAAGTATCTCTTCATGTCTTTATACATCTTAGAGGCTCCCGGATGGATGGAAACTGAAGAACAGTGTGATTCTCTAAGTATACGGTCTTTCAAATCTGTGCTGCCTGGTTTGCATAACCGGCCCTTAAGTCTGATCAAATCATCATCATGAAGTCTGAAGTCGTATTTCTGACTCTCAAAGGTACCCTCTGTCAGCTTCTGCCTGACCTCTCTCATGTACTCATCTGTCCTCTGAGCCTCTCGCACCTCATCAACCAAGCTGGAGAAAGAAACTAGCGAATGGAGTGAGTGTGCTCGACGACTCAGGGCGTCCGCTACAACATTGGCCTTCCCTTCTTTGTATTGGAGGTCAATATCATAGTCTTTCAAAAATTCTAACCATCTCCTCTGTCAAAGATTCAACTCCTTCTGAGTGAATATGTATCTCAAGCTCTTATGATCGGTGTAGATCGTCACACTAACCCCGTATAAGTAGTGGCGCCAAATCTTCAAGGCAAATACCACTGCTCCCAACTCCAAGTCATGAGTGGGGTAGTTCTCCTCATGTTTCTTCAGCTGGTGTGAGACATAAGCCACCACCTTGCCATGCTACATGAGCACACAACCCAGCCCTCTACCGGATGCATCACAGTATACCTCAAAGCCCTCCGTACCATCTGGAATAATCAGAACCGGTGCAGTGGTCAATGAGTCCATCAAACTCTGAAACAAACTCTCACAATCAGCCGTCCATACGAACGGTGCATCTTTCTTCATCAGACTGGTCATCGGCTTCGCGACCCTGCTGAAATCCTTCACGAACCTCCGATAGTCACCTGCCAAGCCAAGGAAGCTCTGAATGTCGGTAACTGTCTTCGGTCTTGGCTAGGTACGTACGGCATCAATCTTTGCTGGATCCACCGAGATCCCAGCATCTGAAATGACATGACCCAGGAAAGAGACCTGGTCAAGCCAAAACTCACACTTGGAGAACTTAGCATATAGCTGGTTCTCCCTCAATATCTCTAACACCTTCCTCAAATGTTCCTCATGCTCAAACTTCGACTTTGAATATATCAGAATGTCGTCGATGAATACCACCACCGACTTGTCCAGCTGCTCCCGGAACAAACGGTTCATGAGATCCATAAATTTTGCCGGTGCGTTCGACAAACCAAACGGCATCACTGTGAACTCATAGTGGCCATATCGTGTCCGGAATGCCATCTTCTCAATATCTCCCTCCTTAATGGCTATCTGATGATACCCCGATCTGAGATCAATCTTAGAAAACAAGGATGGCCCCTTCAACTGATCGAACAGATCGTCAATGCGGGGTAGTGGGTACTTATTCTTCACTGTCACTGCATTCAACTCTCTGTAGTCGATGCAGAGGCGGAGACTACCATCCTTCTTCTTCACGAAGACAACTGGCGCTCCCCATGGTGACACACTTGGTCTAATGAATCCCTTATCTAGCAAGTCTTTCAACTGATCCTTTAACTCTTTCATTTCAGCCGGAGCCATACGGTATGGTGCCTTGGCTATCGGTCCGGTTCCAGGTAGCAGCTCGATGGTGAACTCTACCTCCTGAGTGGGAGGCATGCCGGGCAGTTCCTGTGGAAAGAGGTCGGGGAACTCCGACACTACCGGTAAGTCGGGGTTGAACTCGGGGTCTCTCTCTATGTCCTGGACATAGCAGAGGTACACTTCTTCCTTCTTCCTCAACTCCTTATACATTGCCATGGCAGTAATGATCTTAGTCGAAGGCTCTCTAGGCCTCTGGCGGTATGATATTGTTACCCTAGACGGACTCCTGAGCAGCAGTCTATGCTCGGCGCAGAGGATACGACCCTTGTGCCGCTCCAACCAGTTCATCCCGAAGATAACATCAAATCCCAACTCTTTGAACTCAATAAAACTGACTGGGAAGTCTCCCCCCTTAATACTGACAATGGCTCCTCGGTTGTAGCGAGTGCAACGAACCTTCTCCTTAGACGGGAGCATAACCGTGAAGTCGGGCAGCTCATCAGCGTCTAGCCCCAACCTTCTCGCAAAAGATGCCGAGACAAAGGTATGCAAGGCCCCTGAGTCGAAGAGAACTGATGCCTCGATCCCATTAATCGGAAAGGTGCCGGTGAGGATAGTGCCGCTGGCGTCGGCCTGTACCTCTGTAAATATGCTTAGCGCACCTTCCGTACTGAGTCCATAACCTAATCGTATTCACAAGCTTCATGAGTAATGATGGTATAACAAGAGTCGTAACAATTAATATGAACAACACTGTTATTTTATTCATAACCATCCTGTTTACAACATGTGCTTCTTTCTTACATCTCATTCCTTACATCATACTTAAACATTACATGGCTAATATTGTCTAAAGGTTAGGTTTAACCATCCTGGTCTCATGTGTGTCGCATTGATTACTGCGGACGGTGCTGTATTCAGCTTAATTCTCTTAATCCCATGGTACAACATCCTTGATTCTCCTCCCATAACTAGTACATCCCCTGACTTAAGTATTAACTTATTAGCACGGTCCGCACGCTTCTGCTCGCCGTACAAAAATTCAGTGTCATCTCCAATGGACCAAGACACTACGGGTATCCCTCTTTTGAGATACTCCGTTGTCGAGTCCTTGTCCTGATGTAGTCCGAGTCGCCCATCTTTCTCGTAGAAGTTCACAATGCAGATGTCTGCTTGTATGTCTGGAATCGGGTCAGCTTCCAACTGCTGAGCGATCTCCACGACTTGTGTAATAACCGGATGGAACTCTTCAGGTATCCCCGGTGGTGAGACTCCATCTCGTGCTCTGGTAGGTCTTGGCATACGGATTCCAATCCTTGCCTAAGCTCATCATCTTTAACTTCATCCTTGCTCCCCCTGGGTACTCCGGTGTATAGAAACCTCCCGGTCCCATTCCTAGTTGACCGCATCTCCTGATGATGGCTATTTGTGCCACTGGTGTCAGGTATCCCCTTAATAAAATCATACCTGGGCGGATAACCTGACATTTTTCGGTTGGAAAGTTTTGGGTCTTGATGTCGGTCTCTTCCGGGTTAAGTGTTGAAGGTATTGGGTAGCAAATGTTGAAGTTTCCTAAGGTGGTAACAGGTTATATCTTACTTAAGTTCTAATCTTATCTTATCCTCACCTAACTCATTTATTCACCAAATCATGCATGAAATGCGGTAAGCAGGCAATTTTATCACTTAAGGGTTTATAGCGGTACCTGGCCTCGATGAAGGTTCAGGCTCATCGTCCCGGTCCACCATGTGTAGTGTGGGTCCTGACTTCTGGACTACCCATGGATTCTTGTTTGCAGCTTGCTGCGCCCCCTTATGACCGTCAGGTCCAGCTCCCTGATCGGTCCTAGTCTTAACCTTGAAACCGGGTCTGTAGTTCCTACCCTCCGGGTTCCCATAGCACTCATAAGCTCGGTGCCCGAGCACACCACAGAAATTACATTCCACCTTATTCCCCTTACAGTCAACTCCGGGGTGGTCCTTGTTACACCGCTGGCAATAGTAGTGTCGTTGGTAGCCACCACCGGCTTCCTTCCCAATTTCAGTACCTGATTATACATGACATCAGTGATTGTGTCTCAATGTTATCAACCATTCTTAATTCACCCAAAGCATATTTCCTTACCCTTTGGCGCCCTTGAGCGCAGGGGCTTAGCAGCATAAGCATAAGTCAACTTTAGTGGCTCTTCAATAGCCTTCTTCGTTCCTTCTTTTCCCTTTTGGTTCTGACTCTTCTGGGCTTGAGGCTGGTACTTCTGTTTCTTGTACCCACCTTGCCCTTGGTGCTCGGTACTCTTTCCGGCATTCTTTCTCTTGGCATTGTCCTCGTCCCTGAGCTGGACGGTTATCTCAACCTTAGCAGCGGCATGATAACACTCCTACTTTTCCAAGTGTTAGTTTCTCTTATTTCTCAAATCTCAGTCTTATTCACTTACTCATATTTCAATTATTCTTATTACCTGCAAGGTAGTATAACTCGTCGGCCCCATGCCGTAGCGGAGTCGATGGCTAAGCCCGCCATAGAAGCGGTCCACCAGTATCTGGTCTGAATATCCAAGACCCGGCAGAAGACGAAGTAAGGCGGTAAACTCTGAGTAATACTCGTCTACCGTCATCTTGCCCGTCTGCTTAAGCGCATCCAACTGTAAGTGCTTCTTCGTCTGGACATGGGTGGGGTAGTACTTTACTCGTAGTAGTGCGGTGTACTGCTCCCAGCCGAACTCTGGATTGGCCACATGCTCGGCCCTCACCAGCTTCCACCAATCGCCCGCTGCCCCTTTCAGATAGAATGCAGCTAGGCACACCTTGATCCCAGCAGGGACATCAAGGGTCTCGAAGGCGGTCTTCAGCTCGGAGATGTACGCCTCAAGCTTGGCGGGATCAGTCTCCCCCTGAAATGACACAGGTCGAAGGTCTGATAGGCTCTTCACCCAGTTTGGTTCCCGGGGCTGTGCCGGTGAAGGTGGGGGTGCACCAGGCTGATAGCCCATGTGCCCCAACGTGGCAGCCACGATCTCTACAATCGTCTGCCCTCCCGGTATCTCAGTGGCATCATCGCCCCGGCCACGGCCTCGGCCTCCTCTCCTTCCTGACATCTGAATAAGCACAACTCACATTAGGTTCAAATCCCTAACGATTCCTGTTCAAGGATTTGTATCGTCCGTAGACGGTAAAGACGATCCACACTTAATAGTGGTCATCTAACTCTACTCACTCTAACTTCTCACACCCCTAACCCATTGCTTATATCTGAACTTATATCCTAACTCGGTGGTCAACTATGTCCGGTATTTCTTGATCAGAGCGTAACTACGCTCTGATACCACTTTTTGTAACACCCCGTCCTAAGCCAATCATGGTGTTCGCAAACTTAACAGCTTAATCGTACACATCACAGCGGAATAAACTAACACCGGGACCTTGCCACGGTCTGATCATTAGAATATACCGAACTTACTCACTTACAACGCTTACCAAAAGGAGTACACCAACTATCCAAAATATTCACCAATCGAGTTCATAGTAACTCTGTTAACAACATAACTACTATCCGTTTCAATATCAACAGACGGGTGCACAGGCGCAACCCGTACTCAAAATAAAAGTCCCTCCTAAGTCTACCCACTCCTACTCTCGTGGTGACTCTTCATGGGCCGCTTACCCGCAAAAGTAAAAACATCCCCCAAAGGGGGACAACACGAATGCTGGTACGACCCTATCATGGCCCCCAAGCTAACGGGGCTACGACGACTAATTGTTGATAGCATGGAAATTGATTAGGTACACATATCATAAAATGGAGTGCAATAAACATCAATCCACAAATGAACAACAAGTCCAAACACAATACATGGCTTATAAGCCACTCTTAGGTAGGTGAGTTAGATTTTAACCCCTTATGTCCATAATCCTCTTATTCTCATATTTACCAACCGTTCAACTATTAGACCGGTTAGCCTTTAGTTTGTTACTTATTTTTGTAGAGCTTGGATAACCATAGCCGGCAGCAGTGCACTTACCAGCAATAAGCAACCTTTCTTAATTTGTTGGGGATGTAGGCTTGATCCCCCCACGCCATCCTTAATGTGCCTCCCACCTCAAACAGTAGTCCGGACGGTCAAGTCGGTTTGTTGACCCTAGGCGACGAGTCCGAGGACAAATCTTACTTGGAAGTCGGATCTGATTCAGATACTGACCTCCCCCAATACACATGTGCCGGTACCATTCCGGATTCCTCACTCCCACCCCGAGTTACGGTTAGTGAAAGTCTTAAATTTCGTGTGTTAGTTAAACCTTAACGGGTATTAACCAACTGTCACCAATGTATAATTCATCTCCTCAACTCAACAAGTACTAAGCTTAGTTAGTAGTTAATTGCAAGTCTCGTGGGTTAGTGTAAAGGAAACACATTCACAACGAGTACAATAGAAACCGGTTGCATGCTTTATCTTGTCTTAGTCATAGCAAATAAACAGATAGCACACAAGCCGAGGGACACCTCGTTAGCAAGCAGGTCACAAGAAAGATTGTACCGTTCACCGTCGGTGGTTGATTGTTTAATCTTCTTCCGGGTCCCAATTCACAAGTCCTAAAACATTCATTCAATTTTAGGTTATTAGTTACTTAACTCATCCCAACTCACTTAGTTTGCTTAACCACTAGGGTTTACCCACTAAAAATCACTAAGTCCTTATAGTTTAATCTTAACCTTAAAAGCCACTTGCTTCTCATTATTTCTTAAGCTTATTCACCCATTTAATTGCCAGTAATACCCACCAAACATGTCCTTAATTACCTTATAACATCAACACTTATCAATCCCTATCATTACCTAACATTTTCCAAGCTTATACACCATTTTTAGAGTGGTCCGGGACTTGGTCCTTACCTTAAGTGACGGACCAACACTTGGTTAAACTCTCGGCTGATTTTATGTTGTGGTCCGGGACTTGTATGGGACTTAATTCCCGGACCAATTCAAGCTAAAACTCTCAGGGGTAAATTAGGGGGGTGGTCCGGGGCTTCATACAAGACTTAAGTCCGGGACCAGGGTGCTGGATGAACTCTCGGCTCTAATTTAGGCATGGTCCAGAACTTTACCCTGGACCTAGGTCCCAGACCAGCTGCAGGTTTTAACCATTTGTATTTTTCTAAGTGTGATTGCACTTGTTCTCTTCATCCATGCTTTACCCAAAGTCCATATAAGATCTTAGAAATATTCTAACCCCAGAATAACATCTTAAACTTGCCTGATTCCTCATCTAAACTTGTTACCCAATTTCTCACATAATCTCTTAACACTTGTTATATTTTCCTTAGGTTTTCTAAGTGGTATATCATACCTACAACCCAACTAACCAAAATGCTATTTCACAAACATTATTACCACTCCTAAGCATTATTTCTCCACAACACCTCTTTTACACAAACTCCTTCTATTTTCCTCAAGCTTATACCTACATTCTCTCAAGGCATTATTCATCTATTGTTTACCAAAACTTGCACAAGACTTATTCACACTTCCTCCATATCCCTTGAGCATCACACTTACTTACTTGAACTCAAATTCCTTTAAGACACCTCCTAAGTTCTTTAGACCCTCAAGAAAACTCTAGTTCACTTTCTTTCACCAATTTAAGCCCTAAGAATTCCGAGTACCTTCTAGGTCATCGAACTTCATTTATACACCTTAAACTCCTTGTTTTCCCACTAAATTTTGACATGGCTTCTTTAGTATATTCCTACATCCAAACACTTGGTTTTTTACCATTCAGCAATCTTTAACACCCAAAATTCTTTCCACACATTCTTAACTCTCAATTTACATCAAAACTACAGTACATCACAATATAGTGCATAAACTTAAATTGCTTGGCACTTATGCCCTTAAATGCATAAATCTTAAACACTGAATTTCCTCAATATATATAGCCTTTGACCTGCAAATACACACAACAAGGCTCCCATTTCAATATAAATGTTCTTATAATTCACCTTGACATTGTTTAACTATCTCATTTCCCTTTTGCTCCTTAATCACAAGTTCTCAAATATAATCATTGTTTCTCCTAGGTTATATATAGCCCTTTTCTAATGTAAACTCCAAGCTAAACTTATCACCTATCTCAACCCCATCCTTTAATGCATTAAAACACCTTAAGGTAAGACATTTACCATGCTCTTTTACAAGCTCCACACACTTCCCTCCTTAGATTTTCCTTGCACAATCTCGGTCACCCAATCAAACTCTCCTTGCCAATGTTCTAATCAATATTCAATGACTCAAATGAGTGCTAAACAATACACTAACCTTAAGGAATGAAAACCTAGATTAAAAATGTGTTTTAAGGTATTAAATTGATTGTTTTACCTTGGATTCTCAAGACAAGCTTGGATATGAATCAAGAAGGACCTCCTATAGCCCTTGGAGAATAGAAAGAAAGCTAGAACAAGGCATAAAATTGAAGCCCCATGAGTAAAGATTTTCGGTAATGAAGAAGAAATGGTGGGAACCTAGTTTTTCTTACATATTCTTTACCTTAAGAGAATGGAGAAGATAATGGAGTCTCCAAGCTTGTGTTTCCTCCTCTAATGGCGGTTTGGCTTGGCACCAAAATGAAGCTCTTGAAGTTTTGAAAAGATAGAAAGAAGGAGCTTGAGCTAACTAAGAAGAATATGTGTTTTGTTTTGGTTTTGGAACTAAAATGAGTGAGCTATGGTCAAAGCAAGATGGAGCTAGCATGGGGGTTGTTCTTCACATTCAAGAAGAAGAGAGGAGCAGCAAAAACCGGTGAGGGAGATGAAGAATGAAGAAAGGAGGAGAGAGGTAAGCTAATAAGAGATATTTGTTTTCTAAAAGCAAATAGTAACATGTGGTGACTCATCCCCTTAGAAACCGGCCCCCCTTATTGATTTAGGCTAGTCATGGTCTTGTTTGACCATTTAATTACACTTAGTTGATTAAAGACTAAACTAGGCACTATTTGGTACTATTCACAAACTAGTGCACATATTTGTGAACTTTTTGATTTCGCATTGATTTAGACTTCCTAATGTGATACTAAGTAGTACACAAGTTAATTAAGGAGTAATCATGGACATTTAACCACTTAAAACCCCTTTCTAAGACAATGTTTAAAAAATGTGATTTAAGAGTCCTTAAAGCACAATTTGTGTTTTGACTTGTTTCTGGGCTTGGTTTTCTTTGGTAATTGATTTTAAATGACCATTAAGATATTAATAAGGTCTAAGAATGATATTTGGGTGCTAGCCCAAGTTACTCCAAGCTTAGAGCACATTTTTGCTTAGATTGCTCTTATGGTGTTTCCTTGTGTATTCTTTGATTTAAATTGTTTCTTAATGTTCCTAAGGCATTACTTAGCCTTCTTACATCTTAGTTAATCATCTAAACACCATATCTAGGTTTGGGGTATTTCACATTTCCTCATACCGGGTCGGATCCTCATATAAGAGGTCGACCATCACTTAAGGGAGTTTGATGGTCCCTTGTATCTCTTTTTCTTTTCTCATGAGTTCATATCTTTGAACTATCCTTTTTCTCTTATTAGAGGTTCTTATATCTTTCCACTATTACTTATTTCGTGGATTGTTTCATTCAGTTCTCTAACCGTTAACGGGAGTTTACTAATCCCGTGCATATCTCTCACGTTCTAGTGAGTTCATACAGTTGCCTTAACACTATTCTCTGATCTATAGTCTTCATGAGTTTCCCACGTTACCTTATTATGCGGGACAACTCTTTTCTATGAATCACCAACCATACGGTAATTAATTATGTTTTGGTCTACAACACTATGTTAGACCACACAACCACACAAGGGAGGTTAGCACATGCAACATGCATCAAGATACATAACAATGCAATAACCAATTTTCATGCATTTATCTTTTTAGGCCAGCACACAAGCAAATAGCACACAAGCCGAGAGGACTCGGCAGGACACAAGTTGCAAGAAATCCATACCTGTCACCAAGGATTCACTCTAACGTGTCATCTCACGCTCCTCGGGTAACACTCGAATCTTTGATAACATTTCGAGTGTTTCTATTAACATTAAGATAATACGGTAGGTAAACAACTAATACTCCCGTAGTTAACCCCGTTGTCCCATTATTCTTAACTTTGCTCAAGTGTTCTTAAGTTTTAACTTTCTCAATCATTTCTAGCACTTGTTTATGCTTCTTAGGACCTTTACATGTCACCAAACAAGTCCTAATCATCATCTAAAACTATTACCAATCAATCCCCTACCTTTTAAGGCCTTTAAAACACTCACAGTGAATTTCTGGGGGTGGTCCGGGACTTGGCCCGGCCCCAAAGTCCCGAACCAATACATTTGGTGACTTTCAGCTCTTTTTTACACTGGTCCGGGACTTGGTCTTGGACTTAAGTCCCGGACATCCTACAGATTACAATTCTCAGCTCATTTTAAAGAGTGGTCCAAGACCTTATCCAAGGGCTAGGTCCCAGACCCTCTTAAAAAGCTGCTAAATGGTCATTATTTAATCCCAATTCCAACCTTAATCCTCACCCGATCTTTTCCTAATCTTTCCACATGTTTCCAAACATGTTTTAATACCTTAAACACTCATTAAACCATCCTAGTTGAATGTCAAACCTTTACTCAATTCATTGCTCAATTCATAAATTCACATTCCTCATTTTTGCACTTATGCCCACTAGTGCATTTCTAACTTTTCCCTTGGTAGCTTACCTCTTGTTCTCACCCATTTTGACTATTCCAAATCCGTTCTAACCATTTGCAAATTCGTTACTCAAGTTCACTCACCATTTTCAAGGTCAAACACTCTAATTCTTTTTCTAGCTCTTCCAAGGCACCCTTATACCATTTTGCTACAAATTTTGCATAACTCCACACCATTCTTCCATTAACACCTCAAGGTGATTAATCCACTCAATTCAATTCCCCAAAACACCTAGTTAACCCTAGGTCCTTCTCCACTCACAACATCACTTAAAACACCATATTTCTACCAAAATTTTTCCATGGTTCACCTACAATTCTAACATTCCCAAATGCATCATTTCATCCATTTCCTAATCCGTTCACTAGACACACCCACAAGGGATCCTACCAGCACACAAGCTTCAATCAAAACTCATCCACAATTCATCAAATTACATTATAAAGCAATAATCACAACACACTTGGCTCCAAGGCCCTTAAATCACCATAAATTCACAATTCTCTCTTAAATCACCCATATACATTTCTAGCATATATTTGGTTCATTTATTAGATTTCCCATCCCATAATTGAAGAGGGGAAAATATGCCCAGAAGCCCCAAAGAAAGAACAATAGCCCAGTAGAGCAGGGGAGGAAGGAAGAGGAAAGCCAAGGCAACGACCGGGCATCCCTGTTTAGGCACAGAAGACCTCAAATAGACCACAAGCAGTGACCGGTCGCTTTCATTTATCGTCAAGAGCCCTAGAACATAGCATGGAAAGTGACCGGTCGCCTGTGACCGGTCACCAAAAGCGTCGCTACACCGGTCGCTCATGACCGGGCGACAGGAATACGAGATACAATGTAAAAAGTGACCAGTCGCCTGTGACCGGGCACCAGATACGCCAAATATAGCACGAATAACGACCGGTCGTCTGTGACCGGTTGATAGGGGAACAAAGAAAGTATAAGTAGCGATCGAAAGTAGGGAAGATAGGATAAGATATTTATTAGATATTTTATAGGCCTATCAAGATATTTATGTGCCAGGATGGCACAATGTGATAGGCCAGAAGGCCTGTGAGAAACACTATAAATAGGGGTTCACCCCCTCAATAAAAGAGACGCGACATATACCTGAGGACCTCCATTATTGCATTGTTATTAATCCCTTTGTTCTCTCCCTCTTGTGCTCCCCCTTATTCGGTAACGAGGTAACTCGATAGAACTTGAAGTACTTGATGGTAGATTAGGATTCTGACTAGAGAAGTGTTCGAGAAGAGGGTTTGGGAACTTAGGGATCAATACCATTTCATTTGGCGCCGTCTGTGGGAAGAGAACAACTCAGATCTAGCAACCACGAGTCCACCGACGAGAATAATAATTTTTGAGAACATACGAAGTCGACACATCTAAAAGCGAGACTGTGTTTTTGCAGGTTAGGTACGAAAATGGCACCCCAAACAAGGAAGAACCTGCAGACCAACGACGGAATCACCGAATCCGAGGCGACCCACGACTCCATTTTTAAAAAAGATTTGGAGAACATGCTGACAAGCCTCACCAGATCCATCGACGAGAAGATCGTGGAAGGGAACGAGCTCTTGCAACAAGAATTGATGCAGAGAGACGAGGAATTCCAGCAAAAATGGGAAGAAATGTCGGAGGCGATAGATCTCCTGAAGGGGCGAGACATAGCGGGAAGCAACAACGGAAAAAAAGGTACCCGCGGAGAGGCCTTAACCATCGTTGAGGAGGAAGAAGATGACGCCATTGACATGAGCCTATACCCCTTCTCCGAAAAGATCCGCAAGGCTAAACTCCCGCCCCACTTCGTCGCCCCGGCGGTGGAGAAGTACGACGATACTGGGGATCCTGTTCCGCACATTAAGAAGTTCATGTTCGCCATGAACACCCAGGGGATTAGCTCTCTCGCCCTGTGTAACTTATTCCCCGGAACGCTCTCCAAAAGAGCCTTGAGCCGGATCTCATCTAGACCGCCCCAATCGATCTCCAGTTTCAAGCAACTCACCGAGGAGTTCCAACAATACTTTACAACTAGCAAAAAGGTAAAAAGGGAAACGATAGAGCTCATGGATGTGAAGCAGACAAAGGGGGAAACCGTAAAGGAGTACAACGAGCGGTTCCATAAACAGGTGGCTGAAATTGACGACATTGATGAAAAGATACTGATCAAAGCTTTTGGTAACGGCTTGGCCCACCCCCGTCTCGCTGGAAAGATAGCCACCAAAGCGCCAAAGTCGCATGGTGAACTAGCCGAAATGATCCACGACTTCCTCAAATCAGAAGTCGCGGAGAATAAGGCCAAGGAACTCCTCAGCAGCTTTAGAGCTCCCGCCGCGAGTGAGAAGAAGGGAAGCCAGGTTGGAGGGGCAATTGCGACCGGAAGCTCGCACCAAGGGGGGAGCCGGTACAAGCCCTATTCTAGGACCTCGGCCCCCCAGGGGCAGCAGGCCTCGAGCTCCAGGGCCTTCTCAACAGTGCAGATAGACCCGGGGAAATATGCCGCCACTGTAAGGGAAGAACTCCTGCCGCAGCCGAGAAAGCCCAACCCAGGAGAAGTGCCGGTAGCCTTCTGTGAATATCACGGGCACCGCAGTCACAAGACCATCAACTGCGTGAACCTCGCCAAAGAGCTAAGGCTGATTGAGGAAAACAAGAAGAAGGGAAGGGGAGGCCAGCATAAACAGTACTCTAGTAGCCACTCCTCCCGGCCTAGGCCAGAAGAAGAAGTCCACCCAGAGTTGGACCATAGCAAGTCCTTTGGGGTAATCACAGGTTTGTAGATTGCCTAGGGTAATTCTCTAGAGAAGGATGTGAAGTGCTCCTTAGGAAAGAAGAATCACCCTTGTACCACACGGAGGGTTGTAGCTCGTTACTACTTTATTAAAGCTTTTCTGTCATATAAATATTTACATCCTGATAAAGTTTCACATATCATAAACTTACAAATAAACAGTGCTAACAAAGCAAGTTAAGAAAACTAATAAAACTCTCCTTGAGAATGTTCACAGGACTATTCTCGGAGGTGGGACCCCTGACCCCCAACGAAAGGAAAAGACACGTCCACGAGGTTCAACGAGAGCTCCCGGACAAGAAGGAGACGAAGCACCAAAAGCTTCCTCCGATCTACTTCACCGAGGACGATGAAGACGGAGTCCTGTACCCGCATAACGACCCACTGGTCATAAGGGCCCAGGTGAACGACCGCATGATGGAAGGAATCCTGGTCGATAGCGGAGCAGGCGCTAACGTCATTTCGGCCGAGGCGGTGAAGAAACTCGAGATACCAGAAGACAGGATCAAGCCCTATTCAGCTGTGCTGGGTGGTTTCGTAGGAGGGATCTCGGCTAAGTCTACAGGGAGCGTCGACATCACCATTACCCTAGGGCAAGGGGATGAGAGGCGTACGGAAGAATTGACAGCCTTCATCCTTCCCGGGCTCTCTTGGTACAATATGTACCTCGGGCGACCAGGGATAAACGCCTTTAGAGCCATTTGTAGCACCCACCACCTAAAAATGAAATACTTAACCAAGTCGGGGAAACTCGTTACGGTGAGAGGAAGCCAGAAAGTCACACGGATATGCGAGGTGCGGATCATGGAAAACCTACCAGGAGATGGGACCCTCAAAACCGTGGGGTCCGAGAAGGAATTCAAGGGAAAGCTCCCCCTCCCCGACGAGATGGCGGAGTGGTACGAAGCTCCCGCTGATCTCCCAAAAAAGGTACCTTTATGAACTGACCCCAGCAAATTCTTTAAAATTGGAAATGCCTTTAACAGCGAAGAGCAAGTCCATCTAACGAGATTCCTGGAAAAAAGAAGGGCTACATTCGCCTGGAGCACAGAGGAGATGCCCGGAATAAACCCAAACATTATCCAGCATAATCTCAACGTGGACCCAGCGCACCCGGCAATCCGCCAGAGAAGGAGGGTTATCGGGGCGGAAAGGGACCAAGCCGCTCGAGAAGAAGTCCAAAAACTCCTGCAAGCAGGTTTTATCAGAGAGGTGTCATATCCCAAGTGGCTGGTGAACGTGGTTATGGTAAAAAAATCTAATGGGAAGTGGATCCGGAAAAGACCCAGGCAATTCTCGACCTCAGCCCTCTCAGAAGCATCAAAGACGTCCAAGCCCTCAACGGGAGGCTCACGGCCTTGAGCAGGTTCTGTTCAAAATTACAGGAAAAAGCAATCCCGTTTTTTAACACGCTGAGAAAGAACAACAAGTTCCAGTGGGGACAAGAATGCAAGGAAGCCTTTGAGAAGATCAAAGAGATGCTTCAAGAGTTACCCAAGTTGGGAGTCCCAACGCCCGGTCAAGACCTCTACCTCTACCTGTCCGCATCAACGTGGGCGGTGGCAGCAGTCCTAATCATGGAAAACGAAAAGAAAGAGATTCCCGTTTACTATACAGGAAAGATCCTGACTCCCGTAGAAAGGCGCTACACCAATATTGAAAAGGTCTTTCTTGCCCTAGTGGTGGCATCCCGGAAGCTACGACCGTACTTCCAGTCACACCGAATCCTTGTAAGGACCAATTGGCCGTTGAAGCAAATAACGAATAATCCAAACGCGTCAGGGCGCATGGTAAGCTGGGCAGTCGAACTCACCCAATACGAAATCCACTTCCTGCCGCGAACGGCGATCAAATCTCAGGCCCTAGCGGACTTTATAACGGAAACCAGTTTCAACCAGGAGGAAGGAAAGCCACCCACCCCCTTCATCATTCAGGTAGACGGCGCCCGGTGTAAGGCAGGAGCGGGGGCGGGGATTGTAGTCCAAACTCCCGACGGACGAGACATCAACTATGCCTTCCGGTTGGAGTTCGAAGTAACTAACAACGAGGCCAAATACGAAGCCCTCATTCAAGGCCTAGAGGTTGCCATTGCCCTAGGAGCAACAGACCTAGAGATATACTCAGACTCCTTGCTGGTCAACCGGCAGCATGACAACATATATGAGGTAAAGGTAGAAAAACTTTGGAAGTACCTGCTCAGGGTTCAAGAGCTAAAAGCAAGCTTCTCAAGGTGCGAGTTGAAGCACCTTCCCCGGAAAAAAAACACCGAAGCTGACGCGCTAGCAAAATTAGCAAGCATGGCCGAACGAATACCAAGTAAGGTGTGGTTGGAAACTAAAACCAATCCGAGTGTGGATGAAGCCCAGGTCCCGACAACTGAGCCCCTCGCATCTGAGGAATCTTGGATGACCCCGATCGTGGAATACATCCTTGAAGAAAAGTTGCCTCCGGAGGATAAAGAGGCTAGGACCGTGAAACGGCGAGCGGCATCATTCTTCCTCGAAGGGGGACGCCTCTACAAAAGATCGTTTGCAAGGCCCGCCCTCAGATGCGTCACGAACGAAGAAGGAAGTGAGCTTATAAAGGAGGTGCACGAAGGGGTCTGCGGAAACCACCAAGGGGAAAGAGCCACTGCCCACAAAATCATGAGGCTCGGTTACTACTGGCCGAGAATGCAAGACCACTGCAAGGAGTACATTCGGAGGTGCGCCAGATGCCAGGAACACGGCAGTAGGATACACAACCCCCCGGCCACGCAAAAAGCCATACTGTCCCCGGTACCATTCGCGATGTGGGGGCTGGATATCATTGGCCCCTTCCCGGAAGCATCTCCCGGAAGGTTCAAGTTTGTGTACGTAGCCATCGACTACTTCACGAAGTGGGTTGAGGCAATGCCTACCGTGTCCATCATAGCCAAAAGGTCGCAAGAGTTCGTGTTATAACCCGCAATTAATACCTTATATTATATCTGCTACTATGTTATTCTAAGTTGGATTAATCCCTTTGCTGTCAGTTGGGACATCAGCGGCATTGTTCTATTTGCCAAGGACAAGGAGGTCATTACTCTTAATTTAATTAAGGTAATTGAATTGAGGCATTAAATTAAATAAGGAAAGGGGGTTCCTTATTTCTTTGCTTATCCTGATCATTGTTATTCACGTCGGATAGGTAGTGGGAGCGTTGTCAGTTTTCAAGTCAGAACGAGCGTTCTTCATCCTCTCTTCTCTCTCTCAATTTCTACCTCTGTGAGATTTCTGCTGCTGCAGTTAGATTGGAGTTCTTCGCTGTGGGTTGAAAACGTATAATTTGGTTCTACACGTTAACATCGAGAGACTATAAACCAAACACCAAGAAATATAGTGGTTCGGCCAATGATCCGGCCTACGTCCACTTCTAGACCATATCTTTATTCTTTCTTTTGGTATTACAAGTTTAGAGAGCTTTCTCATGTTTTCTCTCTCTTCTAATATTGTGTCCCTCAACAAATGAGCCCCCCATCTCTATTTATAGACTTTCTAGGGTGAAGTCTATCTCTAAACCCTTGAACATGTAGCGTTGCTTTATAGGAGCTGCCTTCCTAACTTCGACACTTTCCTCCTTGTAAAGCCTTCTGGTCTAAAAGTGTGGGGTACGGGGTGCGATGCCCGGATGCGGAATACGAGACGCGGGATGTGGCGCCCGGACGTAGAGTGCCGGGTGCGGGATCCTGGACCTAGTTATGAGGTCTAGTGCCTGAACTTAGTACCGTTGTGGGATCCGGATCGACGCTTGGTATCTAGATTGGAGCCTGAACAGGGTCCTGAAGGGGGCCTGGGGCCCGAGCCGGGATCTAAGGTTTGGACCGCCTTGGCTCTTCAGTCTCGTCATATTTTTGCCCTCTTCATCAGTCCCACAAGTTCTACTTTTTGGTACTCAAAAAAGTGGAACTTACAAAAAGAAAGATAAAAATTTACATTCCTTCTACTTTTCCTTTCTCCTATCTCCTAGTCCCACAAGTTCTTTTTCTTTTGCCTTTACAAAGAAAAAATGAACTTACAAAAGGTTTGGTAAGAATAGTACAATCAAAGTCCCACTAGTACATTTGATAAACTTGGATATTTTGGGACATATATCTTCGAGATAGTATATCCTTCATGGGTAAATCCTCTAAGCTTTGATACGCAATAATTAAGAAGACCAGAAATCCAGAAGTCCAGAAGTCCATAATAAGATTTTCATAAAGAAAACCAATGGTTCTTTTAATAAGAACCATTCCCTTTTTGAAAGGGTAAAATAATATGATGATTAAACCTTTGCTTATACTGGCCAAAGGATGATAATTCTCTTTAAAGGGAAAAAAGAGGTAAAATATTTTCCCAACTTTGCTTATGCTAGCCAAAGGATGGTACTTATGATTCAAGTATGGTGTGGCGTCCCACACCTAACAATTCACCCATTATAGGCGACCAGAGCTCCTGATGGATCCAGAGATGGGTTTTTGGTTGGCACGATGGCCGGGCATGATAGCCCAAATTGGCACGATGGCCGGGCATGATAGCCCAAGGTGTTACTTTCGAGGCATGATAGCCTGTAGGCACTCTGGCCGGATGTTACTTTTCTCCATGGATATGCAACTTTATGCAGAAAGTCCATAGGTAGGTGTTACTTTCAAGGCGTGATAGCCTGTAGGCACTCTGGCCGGATGTTACTTTTCTCCATGGATATGCAACTTTATGCAGAAAGTCCATAGGTAGGTGTTACTTTCAAGGCGTGATAGCCTGTAGGCACTCTGGCCGGATGTTACTTTTCTCCATGGATATGCAACTTTATGCAGAAAGTCCATAGGTAGGTGTTACTTTCAAGGCGTGATAGCCTGTAGGCACTCTGGCCGGATGTTACTTTTCTCCATGGATATGCAACTTTATGCAGAAAGTCCATAGGTAGGTGTTACTTTCAAGGCGTGATAGCCTGTAGGCACTCTGGCCGGATGTTACTTTTCTCCATGGATATGCAACTTTATGCAGAAAGTCCATAGGTAGGTGTTACATTCAAGGCGTGATAGCCTGTAGGTGTTATTTTCTTGGCTCGATGGCCTTTGTTCTTGCTTTCTTTGAATACTTCAGGGGGTGATCAGTCCCCTGGTAAAAAGTACCTGCGCTTCCTTCAAATATGTATTAGTACCTTTGAAATCATATTCTAGTAGCCATATACTTTCTTTTTTTGACGAGTGGAAATAAATGAGAGTACTGAGCTTTGTTTAAAGCTAAGTCAAGCATATTATGATAAGAACTTGTGCACGCCTATTACAACCTTATCATGCAATAGTTATAATCTTCATGACATAGAAGGATGGCACTAGTGTTTCCTTTAAAACAGCAAGTAAATTGTTGTCTCACGCAGACTTTATTATGCTTGAGTTATTTGTCCATACTGGACAGAAGATAGTGTAGAGGCATATGCAAATCATTTATGGATCAGTCTATGCCATGAGTAATGCAAACAGTGGCCATTCACAACAGCACAAAGTAGGAGCAAAGGATAATGTTGTTACCATGGACTGCTGAAAATAATCTTTATGAAGAAGTAGAATTCAGACGCAACATGGGTTCGTTATTCATGGTATCACAGGTTAATCATTAGCACATGATCAAGGCTTAAAAGGCCAGGCTAGAACAGGAACAGTCATGGTTATAATTGTTGTCATAAACCATATCTTAAATTAGGTGGGTTTCTCAGATTTTAAGCATTTCATGATAAGGGTCAAGTGAAACAGCAGCAAACATCAGGTTTGATTTATACAAAAGTAATAGAATAGATGTTATCATTCGCTTTAGAAGAATTTTTTAGACAGTTGAATTAAGCTCAGTATTACGCGTTATTCATAACAGCAAGGAATGTATAAAAACAGACCATAACTATAAACGGTTGTCTACAAACCTCAATCAGATGACAGTTTCAGCTTCATAATGTAGAAGTCTTTTTAGTAAATTCTTAGCTTAGGGAACGCCTCTCATGCGAAGAACAAAATCAGCAAGTAACTGACCGTATGAACACAGCATAGCAGTCTTAATCTGCTAGATGACAGACTGTCCAAACCGTAACAACACATTTAAAACCCGTGATAAGGTAGATTATGGGTATGTCTACTGTTTTGTACTGCATTTTTATTATCAAACAGAAATATTTATCAAAAGGTTAACCCAAGATGAACTGAAGCTCTATTTTTGATAGAAAAAATCAGAAGCAGAGAATTTGTAATGAATACAGGTAGGAAGTAAGCATGATGAGTGATGTAGATAGTAAGGGCTCGAGCATTTAAACAGACCTGGGCAGGTAACGACTATTACTGCTTAAATCCAAATTGTTCAACCGGAACCTGCTAAAATAGCTTGCTCTGATGGCTGAGATCAGTTTGCCTCATTTGTGACAGATAGATGAAAAGGTTGAAACAGAGATTCTTTTTCCTTGCATTCTCCTGACATAGGTAGTAGCTCGTGCGTGGGGCCGCACCGTAGTGCTGTGCGAGGTTGAATCACAATTATGTGGTACCTTGGAAAAAATCTGCTCTTAACCACTGTGCCATTCCTTTTAAAATTTGCATCAGATATTTTGAAGGGGCTCTTCGTCCCGGTCCATGGTTTATGCAGCTCCTCAGATAATAAAAAACATGCAATTGTGTTCAGAGAGTTTTTAGAGAAAATTTTGAATAAACAGCAGCAATTTAAGATAAGTGAATTTATCAGCTGAAAAATGTATGCTGATTTTCATTCCAGACAAGTGGACATAAATAGCCACAACTCATGCTTTTAATGTTCAGGGAAAAGCTTCAGGCAATGAGCAACTTAGTACCGTAAAATTAGAGAAAAGAAAACAATCTTGTATTTTTAATTTGAATAGAATATTTGTCAGTTTCCTAAATTTCAATCTTGCGTAATTTTAAAGCAGTGCAGATTAACACAGGGATTCATATCAAGTCAGCTATAGAAACAGAAGCAAAGATAGCATTTAGTCTTTGCTGGAGGAATCTAAAAAGGAGCAAAAAATTTATAGTCTTCAAGGTAAGATCCATAAAAATAATTTGATAATGCTGGGGTAATAATGCTCGAATGTGGAAAAGCAAGTCTGAATGGAAGTTTTTCAAAGCAGATGAGGTTTTCTCATAAAATTGTTCCAGTAAGTAACATTAAAATGTAACACTTTGGGTGGCTACTTTCAACAGAAAGTTAATTCACATTAAAGAAATTCAGTATTACAAAAAACATTTCATCATAACAATGAAAGCAGGAGTATGTGGCATGTTTTTAGAGGGTATAAAAATGTTGAATAGAGAAGCGGAAACAACATGGACAAAGTTTAGATGATATAACTATTAATGAAGACCTTGAAACATCCAAACAAAATCCACTTCTAGGCTTAAGTATCATGCGTTTAGAAAAATTGTTAAGAAATCATGTGAAAGCTGGAAGGTCTGCTGAATTAAAAATAGCACGATACTTGAAAGGTCGTTAAAAGTAGTACAATTCTTGGCAGTAAAAGAGGGCAATAATTCAGTTTTTAGCAGAAACAATTGAAGGCATACATTGATCATAAGAAATAGCTGCACGTAGCTACAGTAAAAAACAGTTCCAACCATCCATGAGTCACAGCAGCAAGTATATAACCAGAATCGAAGTTGGCTAACAGCAGCAACATAGACAGTAGTACACAGACAAATTCTGGAAAAATCAGCTAATAGAGAGGATTCAGCTTGGTTAACTAATCAGATTATGCCCTTTTATCGGCTGAAAGTGCATTTATTCTTCACAGAATTTCTGCGATTTCTCAGATTGAAAAACATGCAAGCCTGCACCATGAAGTTATACAAAGTGTATGATTTTTGAAAATTTCAGTGCATCGAGTCTTGTACTTTATACAGTTTGCAGTAATGGAAAACTGCAGCAAAGGTTTTTGTATTTTGTCAAAGGAAGCGCCAAAAATATGCTTCAGGAGTTCAAAAAACTAAGGTGTAGCAGTCGGAGAGAAGAATTATACGAAGTTTCAAAGTTAGACCCTTGTTTTTGACAGAAACTGTAACACCCCTAAAACCGGCCTAAGAGTTAAGGGTGCTACACGCCGCGTATTACTACCTAATAACGCAAGGCTCTAAAACACTCAAACGCAATGAAGGCCCAAAACAAAGTTTACTTAATCATTGTAAACCAATGTATTCAAATACAGCGAAAGCAAATACCAAAATCCCCAAATACGTAACTGGGTCAGAAACAGAAGTCAGAAAAAGTGTAAGGCCCGAAGGCTACAACATCTCGAATATCAAACTGAACGATCAATAAAAGCTAAACACTATAGCTCCAGAACTCAAGATGATCCTCGCTGATCAATCTGCAAAAATGTTAGAAGTAGGGGAATGAGCACACAACTATGCCCAGTAAGCAGCGACCGTCATCAGTAAGGTCGCTCAAAACAATTGAAAACAGAAGAAGGAGGAGATAAGCATTTATCCACAATTCTCAATATCCAGAAGCTTTCAGAACAGAAACAGAGTGGAACTCAAGGGGTTCCCATATCAGAAACAGTCAGAGCACTTAAAAGAAGGGGGACAAAACACAATGCACACACTCAGAAGGGTCGAAGACCCATAGACCATACCAGGTCTCTCGGCAACGCAGAAATGACTCGAAAGAGCCAAAGGGTTCGTCAACCCCACAGAACAGAAAGGGAATGACCCACACTCAGAATGACGTCTACATGGTATACCACGGAATAGCTCGACCCAGCCATTCACGGCTCAGAAACAATGTGCAATGTCCCAAAACAGAAGGATTGCTTAAACAGAAGCAAAGTTGCATTTAAATATGCCAAAACACTCATAAATCAGTAGTATAGGACATAAGGAATCCAATGCCGCAGACGGCACTCAAATCGGAGTTCAAACGAAGAAGTTACGCTGAAAACAGAGGGGTGTCCGAACTTTTGTCCTAACGTCGAAGTTCGGACACAAGTCGAGACTCAGAAACCAGAGAATGCCAAATGTCTGAACTTGTGTCCGGACATCAATGTTCGGACAGAAGTCGAGTTGAAATCAGATAGAGAAATTCAGAATGTCCGAACATCCAAGTTCGGACGGATGTTCGGACGGTTTTACGGAAGAACACGCGGAAGGTCCGACCTTGTGTCCGGACGTCGAAGTTCGGACACAGGTCGAACTTAAATCAGAAGAAAACCTGAGGGTGTGTCCGAACATCTATGTTCGGACAGATGTTCGGACATACCCCCGAACTTGAAAATCAGAAAGGCAAAACGCACTGTCCGAACTTCAAAGCTCGGACAGAAGTTCGGACAGTGCGAAAACTGCAAATTCCAGAAGACGAACAGAGCAGAAAAACACACAATTCGATGCCTCGAATCGCCAATTAAGCACACACACCAAATCAGACATTAAAACAGGAAACCATGGGGGTTTAGCCATTCCAGAATCGCAACAAAACGCAAATAGAAACACACACAAAATCAGATAACACTCTTGCAGCACCCCATGGCTGAACTTCCAAACTGAATCGAGTAACCACCTACCTCAACAATCAGTAACAATCCGACGATCTGAGCAGTTCACAGCAACACGAACGAATCCACCAACCAGACACCGATCGCCCAGCAACTGATTCCCACAATGTCAAATCTATAATCAGAAAACGAAGAAGGAAACCCCCAAACTCAAAACCTCGAAAACTGAATACAAACCTGAATTCGGGAGTCCAGAAATCCCACAGTCCAAACGGTCTACAGCCCGTGCAACTCGCAGATCGAAGACAACCCAGCAACCTCTGAATTCATCAAACCGAAGTCTCAAATCAGAAAACAGGAGAGGGGAAAAACTACGCTGGAATACACAATCTGTAACTCCAAACCTGAATTTCGACACGGGAATACTCAGCAGCCACGCAGCAATGAGCGACACAATCCGAAGCAGCAACAGAAGGAACACAATCGCAGCGGAGGAAGAAATTGAGAGAGAGCAGAGAGGGAAGAAGGAGCCAAAACTGTCGCTCTGAAAGCACGATGAAGGGACGCTCTCACGATCTATCTGACGTGATTAGAATAATTAGAAAATGTAAGGGAAAATAAGGAACCCTTCTCCTTATAAATCAGATAATTAATTACCTTAATTAATTAACCGAATGACCTCCTCGTCCTTGACAATTAAAACAATGCCGCTGACGTCCCAACTGACAGTAAAGAAATGTAATCCATCTTAGCTCATTACATAAACGGACATAAATAAGGTTGCAATTACACGGGTTATAACATCACCTCCCCCTTAAAAGAATCTCGTCCTCGAGATTAACTCACCTTACTGCTCGAACAGGGAGGGATACTTGGCACGCAGCTCATCTTCGAGTTCCCAAGTCGCTTCACTTCTAACTGATCTGACCACTGGACCTTCACCATAGGCAGGGTCTTACTACGAAGCCGACGGACATCCCTGGCTAAAATGCGAGTAGGCACCGCCTCGAAACTGCAGTCCTCTCTCAACTGAAGCTGGCTGTAGTCGATCACATGAGACGGATCATGCAGATATCTCAACATAGACACATGGAAGACGTTATGCACAGCTGACAAAGATGGCGGCAAGGCTAGACGGTAGGCCACATGGCCAATCCTCTCCAGAATCTTAAACGGTCAACGAACTCGGGCTAAGCTTCCCACGCTTCCCAAACCGGACCACGCCTCTGACCGGCGACACTCGCAGATAGACATGATCACCAACATCAAACTCAAGCGGCTACGCCTCTGGTCTGCATAGCACTTCTGTCTGCTCTGAGCAACAAGCAAACGCTCCCGAATCGTCCTGATCTTCCACTGCTCCCTGCACCAGCTCGGGTCCAACCAAGACCCTCTCCTTCAGGTCATCCCACAGATGGGTGACCTGCACCTCCTACCATACAACGCTTCAAACGGAGCCATACCAATGCTCGCCTGAAAGCTGTTGTTGTAGGCGAACTCAATCAGAGTCACATGCTGCTCCCAGCTACCTCCAAAGTCCGAGACACATGCGCGAAGCATGTCCTCCAAACCTGATTAGTCCTCTTTGTCTGGCCATCCGACTGAGGATGGTAAGCTGAACTGAACGCTAAATTCGTACCCAAAGCCTTATGCAAACTGCGCCAAAATCTCGAAACAAAGCGTGGGTCACGATCAGACACAATAGTAGTAGGCACACCGTGCAGCCTCACTATCTCATCCAGATATAAACGAGCTAGGCGCTCCAAACTGAAGGTCTTCTTCACCGCAAGAAAATGAGCAGACTTCGTCAGACGATCAACCTATCACCCATACGGCATCACAACCCGAAGGAGTCCTGGGCAAACCCATGCCGAATCCATCCCCACACTCTCCCCCTTCCACTCAGGAATGGGAAGGGGCGAAGCAAACCTGCTGGCCTCTGGTGCTCAGCCTTAATCTGCTGCAGGTTCTGGCACTTCGAAACAACACGGAGATGTCACGCTTCATCCCGACCACCATAATGACTCTCTGAGATCTCTATACATCTTCACCCCCTCCTGGGGACTGAATATGGCGCTCCATGAGCCTCCTGAAGGATCTCTCTGCGCAGCACTACACTACAATCGTCTGGCACACATACCACGGCCTCTGAAACGCAGACACCCATCGCTGGAGACACTGAAATCTGAACTCTCGATCTAAGACATCCCCTCTCTGATCCGACACAAAATTGAATCTGCCTCCTGACCAACCCGGATCCTGTCGACCAAAGAAGACTGACCTGAAGCGCTGCTATCATGCTGGCACTGGCTGGTCTGACTACCCAAACACCCATACGCTGCAGCTCTAAGGCGGACCTCTAGACCCCAGTCAGAGCACAAGCTACACCCGGAGCACCTCTCCGGCTCAAGGCATCTGCAACAACATTCGCTCTACCCGAGTGGTAGAGGATCTCTAAATCGTAGTCATGAAGTAGCTCCAACCACCTCCTCTGTCTCAAGTTCAGCTCCTTCTGAGTGAACAAATACTTGAGACTCTTTGGTCCGTGTAAACCTTACACGACGCTCCATACAGATAATGCCTCCAAATCTTGAGCGCGAACACTACAGCTGCCAACTCCAGATCGTGGGTAGGATAGTTCTTCTCATAGAGCTTAAGCTGTCGAGAGCCATAAGCCACCACCTTACCCTGCTGCATCAAAACACATCCTAGTCCCTTATGGGACGCATCACAGAAGACCTCGAATCCTTCGGTCCCAGAAGGCAAAGTCAGAATCGGTGCCGTCGTCAGTCTCTTCTTAATCTCCTGGAAACTCTGCTCACAAGCCTCGCTCCACTCATACTTGATCTCCTTCCTCAACAGACGGGTCAGCGGGGATACGATCTTAGAAAACCCCTCAACGAACTTCCTGTAGTACCCAGCTAACCCAAGGAAACTGCGAATCTCAGCAACATTCGTGGGCCTCGCCCACTCCATCACAGCTCTAATCTTCTCAGGATCCACTGAGATACCGTCCTTCGAGACCACATGTCCCAAGAATACCACGCGATCAAGCCAGAAGTCACACTTCTTCAACTTAGCATATAGCTCACGATCCTTCAACGTCTGCAAAACAATCCTCAGATGCTCCTCATGCTCCTCTGCGCTCTTGGAGTACACCAAGATATCATCTATGAAGACCACTACAAACTGATCCAGATAGGGTTTGAAAACCCGGTTCATCATATCCATGAATACTGATGGAGCATTAGTCAGACCAAAAGGCATGACTAGGAACTCGTAATGGCCAATAACGAGTCCTAAAAGCGGACTTAGGCACATCTTCGGCCTTAATCCTCAATGATGGTAGCCTGAACGAAGATCTATCTTCGGCACACTGTGGTGCCCGCCAACTGGTCAAACAGGTCATCTATGCGCGGAAGGGGATAACGGTTCTTGATGGTCACCTTGTTCAGCTCTCTATTGTCGATGCACAATCGGAAGGTCCCATCCTTCTTCTTCACAAACAGCACTGGCGCTCCCCAAGGCGAAACACTAGGGCGTATGAAGCCCTTATCTAGCAGCTCCTGAAGCTAAACCTTCAGCTCCTTCAACTCCGCCGGACTCATGCGGTACGGGGCCCTAGAGATGGGCAGAGTCTCTGGCGCTAAATCGATCGTGAACTCCACCTCTCGCACTGGTGGAAGTGGGCACGTCGTCCTGGAAGACCTCAGGAAACTCTCTGACAATCGGGATGCTCTCCAAGCTAGATCCCTCACGCACCTCTGGCAGATAACATAAGAAGCCCTGGCAGCCTTCCTCAAGAAACTGGCTGCCTGCATCGCCGACACAATCACCGGCGCACATAGAACTGCATTCCCAGAGAAAGCAAAACGAGTCCCGCCTGGCAGATCAAATACTACTCTCCTCGCTGCACAATCTATATGGGCATGGTGCTCTGCTAGCCAATCCATGCCCAAAATCACATCAAAACAGGTCATCCGCATCGGGATGAGGTCAGCAAAGAAGGTCTTGTCCCTAACTACTATGGGACAAGCCTTACAACAGAATCCAGCACACAAGGGGCAACCCCACCTAACGGACTACTCACACATAGGTCTACCTCACTAGACACAGCTGTCAATCCAAGATCACCCAATAAATCATAGCAGACAAAGGAATGCGTAGCTCCAGAGTCAAACAGACAAAATACATCTCGAGAATGGATCTGGAGAATACCTGAGATGACGCGATCACCAGCACGATCACGCTCTCCAGCCATAACATAAACCCGGGCCTGAGTCTGAGGCTTCTTCTGATTGGACCTCGCCCCTGAATCTGAGCCGGTGCCTCTCTCTCCTGAGCCTCTACTGGATGCCTGAGGGCACTGAGCGATCCGGTGCTCCATCGACCCGCACTTAAAGCAGGCACCAGTCTTCTTGTAGCACTCCCTACCAGGATGGGAGTGGCCACAAGACCCACACTTCGCCCCAGCTGACGAAGATGAAGAAGCTCCCCGACGGTCTCCATAGGACTGCTTCTTCTGAGGAGGAGTAGCCTCCTTCTTCTGAGGCTCCTCAGCACGCCTCTTCCCCTTATGGTCCCTACCAGCCTGTCTGCCCCTGATGTCGGCCTCTACCAGCAGGGCGACATCCGCCACATCTCTGAAAGTCCGGTGACGAAGAGGTGTCACCGCCGACCTGATGTCTGGCCTCAAACCGCTCTCGAACTTACGAGCCTTCCTATGCTCATCTGGCTCCGGAGCATACTTCGACAGGGTCACGAACTTCCTCACGTACTCCTCTACGGTCATATCTCTCCCCTGACGCAGCCGGTTGTACTCATTGATTTTCTGGTCCTTGTAGACATCCGGATAGAACTGCTTGTTGAACTCCAAGCAGATCTGATCCCAGGTCCAAGGCTGGGGATGTCTACCCATCACCATGCGCCACCACTCCTTCGCCTCCCCCTTAAAGAGGAATGTGGCGAAGTCTACCTTCTGGTCGTCCTCCGACCCCATCACTCTCAGCAGGTCCTCAACCTCAGTAATCCAATGGCTCGCCTCTTGAGGATCGCCACAGCCGTCGAAGGAAGGCGGCTTTAGCTTCATGAACTCCTGGAGTGCTCGGACTCGGCCTCCCACTGCATTCGCCCCTGCTGGGCCTGCACCACCAGCTCCTCCACCAGCTCCCCCAGCAGCTGCAGCCATCGTCTGCATCAACTGCGTCACAAACTGCTGCACTGCATCCGCAGCATCTCCCTGAGGGGTCACTGGTGTCCTACGAGGAGGCATTCTGAGATACACAAATCCAAAACTTGTCAGAACTAACTCATACTGTCAACCACTGTCACATCTGACTCTCACACAAGCAAACACACCCACAGACACCAAAGAAAGCCGAACCTGGCTCTGATACCACTAAATGTAACACCCCTAAAACCGGCCTAAGAGTTAAGGGTGCTACACGCCACGTATTACTACCTAATAACGCAAGGCTCTAAAACACTCAAACGCAATAAAGGCCCAAAACAAAGTTTACTTAATCATTGTAAACCAATGTATTCAAATACAGCGAAAGCAAATACCAAAATCCCCAAATACGTAACTGGGTCAGAAACAGAAGTCAGAAAAAGTGTAAGGCCCGAAGGCTACAACATCTCGAATATCAAACTGAACGATCAATAAAAGCTAAACACTATAGCTCCAGAACTCAAGATGATCCTCGCTGATCAATCTGCAAAAATGTTAGAAGTAGGGGAATGAGCACACAACTATGCCCAGTAAGCAGCGACCGTCATCAGTAAGGTCGCTCAAAACAATTGAAAACAGAAGAAGGAGGAGATAACCATTTATCCATAATTCTCAATATCCAGAAGCTTTCAGAACAAAAACAGAGTGGAACTCAAGGGGTTCCCATATCAGAAACAGTCAGAGCACTTAAACAGAAGGGGGGACAAAACACAATGCACACACTCAGAAGGGTCGAAGACCCATAGACCATACCAGGTCTCTCGGCAGGGCATAAATGACTCGAAAGAGCCAAAGGGTTCATCAACCCCACAGAACAGAAAGGGAATGACCCACACTCATAATGACGTCTACATGGTATACCACGGAATAGCTCGACCCAGCCATTCACGACACAGAAACAATGTGCAATGTCCCAAAACAGAAGGATTGCTTAAACAGAAGCAAAGTTGCATTTAAATATGCCAAAACACTCATAAATCAGTAGTATAGGACACAAGGAATCCAATGCCGCAGACGGCACTCAAATCGGAGTTCAAACGAAGAAGTTACGCTGAAAACAGAGGGGTGTCCGAACTTGTGTCCTAACGTCGAAGTTCGGACACAAGTCGACACTCATAAACCAGAGAATGCCAAATGTCCGAACTTGTGTCCGGACATCAATGTTCGGACACAAGTCGAGTTGAAATCAGATAGAGAAATTCAGAATGTCCGAACATCCAAGTTCGGACCGGTTTTACGGAAGAACACGCGGAAGGTCCGACCTTGTGTCCGGACGTCGAAGTTCGGACACAGGTCGAACTTAAATCAGAAGAAAACCTGAGGGTGTGTCCGAACATCTATGTTCGGACAGATGTTCGGACATACCCCCGAACTTGAAAATCAGAAAGGCAAAACGCACTGTCCGAACTTCAAAGCTCGGACAGAAGTTCGGACAGTGCGAAAACTGCAAATTCCAGAAGATGAACAGAGCAGAAAAACAGCACAATTCGATGCCTCGAATCGCCAATTAAGCACACACACCAAATCAGACATTAAAACAGGAAACCATGGGGGTTTAGCCATTCCAGAATCGCAACAAAACGCAAATAGAAACACACACAAAATCAGATAACACTCTTGCGGCACCCCATGGCTGAACTTTCAAACTGAATCGAGTAACCACCTACCTCAACAATCAGTAACAATCCGACGATCTGAGCAGTTCACAGCAACACGAACGAATCCACCAACCAGACACCGATCGCCCAGCAACTGATTCCCACAATGTCAAATCTATAATCAGAAAACGAAGAAGGAAACCCCCAAACTCAAAACCTCAAAAACTGCAATACAAACCTGAATTCGGGAGTCCAGAAATCCCACAGTCCAAACGGTCTACAGCCCGTGCAACTCGCAGATCGAAGACAACCCCACAACCTCTGAATTCATCAAACCGAAGTCTCAAATCAGAAAACAGGAGAGGAAAAACTACGCTGGAATACACAATCTGTAACTCCAAACCTGAATTCGCGACACGGGAATACTCAGCAGCCACGCAGCAATGAGCGACAATCGAAGCGAAGCAGCAACAGAAGGACACACAATCGCAGCGGAGGAAGAAATTGAGAGAGAGCAGAGAGGGAAGAAGGAGCCAAAACTGTCGCTCTGAAAGCAGGAGGAAGGGACGCTCTCACGATCTATCTGACGTGATTAGAATAATTAGAAAATGTAAGGGAAAATAAGGAACCCTTCTCCTTATAAATCAGATAATTAATTACCTTAATTAATTAACCGAATGACCTCCTCGTCCTTGACAATTAAAACAATGCCGCTGACGTCCCAACTGACAGTAAAGAAATGTAATCCATCTTAGCTCATTACATAAACCGGACATAAAATAAGGTTGCAATTACACGGGTTATAACAGAAACAGATTTTAATTATGAAAGTAATTACTCAAAACAATAACAATTACTGCTTATGCTCGTGCTATGGCACTGAGTTCCCGTAGAAATAAGGAAAATAAGAGGTCTAGGTTTGCAAAATTGGAGCCTTATTTGCAGTAACACTTGGGAACTCATGCTGAAAGTTAGAAAGAAGTTGTAAGACTGTCGTACAAATACAAACACAAAAAGTGTGATATCAATTCAGAAGAAGAGGTAACTTACAAACCTCTAGCTCATCATCCTCTGACTTTTTACCTTTCAAGATTGTTACGAGCGTGACTTAGGTTTAGAATCGCACCTTGAATCTTTGAGAAGAAAGGAAATTATTGGAGAAATGTTTCTTTGATTGAAGTTAAGCTCGCATTCTGGGCTCCTCTCGCGGCGCCTTTTTCCTCTTCTTTGCGGCGTTGCCTTTGTTATGCTTCCGGCGCAGCAGTCTCATGCCCGGTCAAGGAGTTTCCGGTCGTTGTCATCCGGCTTCCGGTCAAGGAGCTTCCGGCTTCCGGTCAAGGAGCTTCCGGCTTCCGGTCGAGGAGCTTCCGGTCGTTGTCATCCAGCTTCCAGTTAAGGAACTTCCGGCTTCCGGTCAAGGAGCTTCCGGTCGTCATCATCCGGCTTCCGGTCAGCCTTGTTTTTGAGAAGAAAAGAGGAGATGCGTATACCTTCCAAGGTTACGTTGAACTTAGGCATTCTTACTCTTTCTTTCTTTGATTTAATCAGCGCTCGACTTGACTTGACTCCAAGCTCTATCGATCATTAATGTCTGAAAAATGAATCTCAATCTTTGTTTGGAGGGAAGACGTCGCTTGGCATTGGACTGAGGACAACATCCGGTTGAGTGTGTTGTGAGGGAGTTTTGCAATATGTGGCTTTCTCGCTCCTTGCTTGTTATCAAAACTTCGATACGTTGGTTTAGCTCTTCAAAGACTGGACAGGGGACCTCTGGACGAAAGCCTCCCTACTATCAAAATTGCCTGTTGTTCCATGGTTGTCAAACTGTAAAGCCTTTTTAGAGGCAAGGGTTTTGTTCTGTTGATCGTCATGCCCCCTGCGATTGAAACAAATTGATGAAATAGAGAACAACACATGAGCTTAACAATCTGATCGATATATAAGGGGGAAGAATGAGGTTTCCCTTTCGTAGATCAGATTTAGAAGGAAACGCTATCGTCAACTGAGATTTGTCAGTTAAATCTCGATTGAAGTCTGAGAGGTCGCCGTCTCCGAACGAAGGACATTCACACTCCTTCTTGATGAGTTGTAGACCTAGATCTGAGATCGCTTTTAACCGTTCTTTCTTGATCGAGAATGGTTTCTCCGTACATGGACTCATTTCGTTTATCACTTCTCGAATATTTACTCGTATCGTGAATCACCAACGGATGAACTTTATTTTAGATCTGAATAAGCTCCGGCGTTTGAGAATTCGTTGCTCGCTTTGACGAATTTCCCGAGTGCTAGTGAAACTCTTGACGGCTGATGGATCGATCGACTTCTTGGATCAATCGGCTCTGGAAGCCAATCGATGGTGATAGTATCCTTCTTCAGATTTTTCAATCAACCGGCGAATCGTTCATCTTCCTTTAAGAGCAAACTCATCCTGCTCATGATAGAATTATGAACTTCGGTAGTCCAACCCGTACTTCAAGATCCTTGTTCGCTATTTCCTTCAAAGACGCAAGTTGATTTTCTGAATTCCGTGGATGAACCAACAACGATTCAATCTTTGAGGTCGATCTTCGTAGATGGATCTCTCAATTTTTCGATCTGATTCCCTTGCGTGGGTTTCTTTTGGATACGTTGGTTTCGTGGTTGTCGTTTCCGACCATTCGTTTCCCACGTCGAATTCATCGTGGCTTTCTCTACTCCGAAGCAACAAACAGAATCGTGAATAACCGTGGCTTAATCGTGGTTGCTTTCTTGCAGTTCGTTTCCCACAGACGGCGCCAAATGAAAACGTATAATTTGGTTCTACACGTAAACATCGAGAGACTATAAACCAAACACCAAGAAATATAGTGGTTCGGCCAATGATCAGGCCTACGTCCACTTCTAGACCATATCTTTATTCTTTCTTTTGGTATTACAAGTTTAGAGAGCTTTCTAATGTTTTCACTCTCTTCTAATATTGTGTCCCTCAACAAATGAGCCCCCCATCTCTATTTATAGACTTTCTAGGGTGAAGTCTATCTCTAAACCCTTGAACATGTAGCGTTGCTTTATAGGAGCTGCCTTCCTAACTTCGACACTTTCTCCTTGTAAAGCCTTCCGGTCTAAAAGGTGGGGTACGGGGTGCGATGCTGGATGCGGAATACGAGACGCGGGATGTGGCGCCCGGACGTAGCGTGCCGGGTGCGGGATCCTGACTAGTTATGAGGTCTAGTGCCTGAACTTAGTACCGTTGTGGGATCCGGATTGACGCTTGGTATCTAGATTGGAGCCTGAACAGGGTCTTGAAGGGGCCTGGGGCCCGAGCCGGGATCTAAGGTTTGGACCGCCTTGGCTCTTCAGTCTCGTCATATTTTGGCCCTCTTCATGGGTTTCCTTCTCTCGAATCAGGTTTGTATTTCAAGAATTCTGGGCTTCGCTGTGGTTTTTCCCTCTCTCTCAGTTCTGTTTGAGCCTTCGATTGTGGTTGAATCAGTGGCCATGGGTTTTGATTGGAGTTGCGAATTGCGCGGGCGGAGAGTCACTCCAGTTTGTGGAATTCCTGCGTTATTAATCAGGTTTGGGTTGCAGAATTGAGGAATGATGTTATTCTAGGTTTCTTGACTGTTTTATGATTGTGGGCTGTCGATTTGTGTTGTTCAGTGATTGTGTTCGTGTCTGGTTGGAGAACGTTCCGGACTGCGTTTTGCTTGAGGCGTGTTGACGTTTGCTGCTAATCGAGGTAGGTGGTTGCTTGATTCGGTTTGGGAGTTCAGCCATGGGGATATTGCAAGGATTGTTCTCTGATTTCGTGTGTGGTTTCCCTTGCGTTTCGAATGGTTAAAACCCCATGGTTCTCTGTTTTTCTTTGTGATTTGGTGTGTGTAGCTGTTTGACAATTCGTGGTGATGTTTTTGTCTAAGTTTCTGCTCTGTTCGTCTTCTGGAAAAAGTAGTTTTCGCACTGTCCGAACTTCAGTCCGAGCTTTGAAGTTCGGACAGTGTGTTTCGCCCTTCTGGATTTCAAATTCGGAGTATGTCCGAACATCAGTCCGAACACTGATGTTCGGACACTCCGCGTAACTTTTTCCCGTGAAACCCGTCCGAACATCGGTCCGAGCTTCGATGTTCGGACACTCTGAAATTCCCTGTCTGTTTTCAATTCAACTTGTGTCCGACATGACGTCCGGACACAAGTTCGGGACATTTGACCATCTCTGGTTTCTGAGTCTCGACTTGTGTCCGAACTTCGTCGTCCGGACACAAGTTTGGACACCCCTCTGTTTTTAGCGTAACTTCTTCGTTTGAACTCCGATTTGAGTGCCGTCTGCGGCGTTGGATTCCTTATGTTTGGTACTACTGATTTATGAGTGTTTTGGCATAGTTAAATGCAAGTTTGTTTTTGATTATGCAATCTTTCTGTTTTAGGACATTACACTTTGTTTCTGAGCCGTGAATGGCTGGGTCGAGCTATTCCGTGGTATACCATGTAGACATCGTTCTGAGTGTGGGTCATTCCCTTTCTGTTCTGTGGGGTTGACGAACCCTTTGGCTCTTTCGAGTCATTTCTGCGTTGCCGAGAGACCTGTTATGGTCTATGGGTCTTCGACCCTTCTGAGTGTGTGCATTGTGTTTTGTCCCTTTCTGTTTAAGAACTCGGATTGTTTCTGAAATGGGAACCCTTGTGTTCCACTCTGTTTCTGTTTCTGAAGGCTTCTGATTATTTGGAAATGTGGATGTAATGTTTACCTTCTCCTTCCGATTTCAATTGTTTTGAGCAACCTTACTGATGACGGTTGCTGCTTACTGGGCATAGTTGTGTGCTCACTCCCCTACTTTTAACATTTTGTAGATTGATCAGCAAGGGTCTCTTATTCGGTTTCTGGAGCTTAGCTTATGATTCAGCTCTTTGTTATTTGATATTCTTACTCAGACTTGTAGCCTTCGGGCCTTACTCTGTTTAGACCTCTGTTTCTGTTTGGTTATGTAATTGGGTTTTTGTATTGCTTCCGCTATATGTGGGTACTCTGGTTTACAATGTTTATGGAAACTCTGTTTTGGGCCTTATTTGCATTTGAGTGTTTTAGAGCCTTGCGTTATTAGGTAGTAATACACGGCGTGTAATACCCTTAACTCTTAGGCCGGTTTTAGGGGTGCTACATTTAGTGGTATCAGAGCCAAGTTTGGCTTTCTTTAGGGTATGTGGTTCTGTTTGCTTGTGTGAGGTTCAGTTGTGACAATTGTTGAAGTGTGAGTCAGCCCTGACAAGTTTTGAATTTGTGTATCTTAGAATGCCTCCTCGTAGGACACCAGTGACCCCTCAGGGAGAGGCTGCAGAGGCAGTGCAGCAGTTTGTGACTCAGCTGATGCAGACTATGGCTGCAGCTGCTGGGGGAGCTGGTAGAGGAGCTGGAGGAGCAGGCCCAGCAGGGGCGAATGCTATGGGAGGCCGAGTCAGAGCCCTCCAAGAGTTTATGAAGCTGAAGCCGCCTTCCTTCGACGGCTGTGGCGACCCTCAGGAGGCGAGCCACTGGATTACAGAGGTGGAGGATCTACTGAGAGTGATGGGCTCAGAGGATGACCAGAAGGTCGACTTCGCCACATTCCTCTTTAAGGGGGAGGCGAAGGAGTGGTGGCGCATGGTGATGGGTAGGCATCCCCAGCCTTGGACCTGGGATCAGTTCTGCTTGGAGTTCAACAAGCAATTCTATCCGGATGTCTACAAGGATCAGAAAATAAATGAGTACAACCGGCTGCGCCAGGGGAGAGACATGTCAGTCGAGGAGTACGTGAGGAAGTTCGTGACGCTCTCGAAGTATGCTCTGGAGCCAGATGAGCATCGGAAGGCCCGTAAGTTTGAGAGTGGGCTCAGACCGGATATCAGGTCCGCTGTGACACCTCTTCGTCACCGGACCTTCAGAGATGTGGCAGATGTCGCTCTACTGGTGGAGGCCGACATCAGGGGCAGACAGGCTGGCAAGGACCACAAGGGGAAGAGGCGTGCTGAAGAGCCTCAGAAGAAGGAGGCTGCTCCTCAGAAGAAGCAATCATATGGAGACCGCCGGGGAGCTTCTTCATCTTCGTCAGCTGGGGCGAAGTGTGGATCTTGCGGTCACTCCCATCCTGGTTGGGAGTGCTACAAGAAGACTGGTGTCTGCTTTAAGTGCGGGTCGATGGAGCACCGGATCGCTCAGTGCCCTCAGGCATCCGGTAGAGGCCCAGGAGACAGAGGCACCGGTTCAGATTCAGGGGTGAGGTCCGACCAGAAGAAGCCTCAGACTCAGGCCCGAGTGTATGCTATGGCAGGAGAGCGTGATCGTGCTGGTGATCGCGTCGTCTCAGGTATCCTCCAGATCCATTCTCAGGATGTATTTTGTCTGTTTTACTCTGGGCTACACACTCCTTTTCTGTTCTGATTGTTGGGTGACCTTGGACTGACTGCTATGCCTAGTGAGGTAGACTTGTGTGAGTAGTCCATTAGGTGGGATTGCCTGGCCTTGTGTACTGAATTCGTGGATGTAAGACTTGTCCCATAGCAGTTAGGGACAAGAATTTTTATGCTGACCTCATCCCGATGCGGTATGGCCTGTTTTGATGTTCTCCTGGGCATGGACTGGCTAGCAGAGCACCATGCCCATATAGACTGTGCAGACGAGGAGAGTAGTGTTTGAATTCCAGGCGGGAGCCGTTTTGTCTTTGCTGGGAATGCCAGTCCCGTGTGCGCCATGATTGTGTCTGCGATCAGGCAGCAGCTTCTTGAGGAAGGGCTGCAGGGATTCTTGTGTTATCTGCCAGAGGTGCGTGAGGGATCTAGCTTGGAGAGCATCCCGATCGTCAGAGAGTTTCCTGAGGTCTTCCGGATGATGTGCCCGGACTTTTCCACTAGTGAGGAGGTGGAGTTTCACGATTGACTTAGCGCCTGAGACTCAGCCCATCTCTAGGGCCCCTTACCGTATGAGCCCGGCAGAGCTGAAGGAGCTGAAGGTCCAGCTTCAGGAGTTGCTGGATAAGGGCTTCATTCGCCCTAGCGTTTCGCCTTGGGGAGCGCCAGTGCTATTTATGAAGAAGAAGGATGGGACTTTCAGATTGTGCATCGACTATAGAGCTGACAAGGTGACCATCAAGATCGATATCCCCTTCCGCGTATCGATGATTTGTTGACCAGTTGGCGGGCGCCACAGTGTTCTCGAAGATTGATCTTCGTTCAGGCTACCATCAATTGAGGATTAAGGCCGAAGATGTGCCTAAGTCCGCCTTTAGGACTCGTTATGGTCATTACGAGTTCCTAGTTATGCCGTTTGGTTTGACTAATGCTCCCTCAGTCTTCATGGATATGATGAACGGGTTTTCAAACCCTATCTGGATCAGTTTGTAGTGGTCTTCATAGATGACATCTTAGTGTACTCCAAGAGCGCAGAGGAGCATGAGGGGCATCTGAGGATTGTTTTGCAGACGTTGAAGGATCGTGAGCTGTATGCTAAGCTGAAAAAGTGTGACTTCTGGCTCGATCGTGTAGTGTTCTTGGGACATGTGGTCTCGAAGGACGGTATCTCAGTAGACCCTGAGAAGATTAGAGCTGTGATGGAGTGGGCGAGGCCCACGAATGTTGCGGAGATCCGTAGTTTCCTTGGGTTAGCTGGGTATTAAAGGAAGTTCGTTGAGGGATTCTCTAAGATTGTATCCCCACTGACCCGTCTGTTGAGGAAGGAGATCAAGTACGAGTGGAGTGAGGCTTGCGAGCAGAGCTTCCAGGAAGTTAAGAAGAGGTTGACGATAGCACCGATTCTGACTCTGCCATCTGGGACCGAGGGCTTCGAGGTCTTCTGTGATGCGTCCCATAAGGGACTAGGATGTGTTTTGATGCAACAGGGTAAGGTAGTGGCTTATGGCTCTCAACAACTTAAGCCTTATGAGAAGAACTACCCTACCCACGATCTGGAGTTGGCAGTTGTGGTTTTCGCGCTGAAGATTTGGAGACATTATCTGTATGGGGCGTCGTGTAAGGTCTACACGGACCACAAGAGTCTCAAGTATTTGTTCACTCAGAAGGAGCTGAACTTGAGACAGAGGAGATGGTTGGAGCTACTTCAGACTACGATTTGGAGATCCTACCACCCGGGTTTAGAGCGAATGTGGTGGCAGACGCTTTGAGTCGGAGAGGCGCTCCGGGCGTAGCTTGTGCTTTGACAGGAGTTCAGAGGTCCGCCTTAGAACTTCAGCGTATGGGTGTTTGGGTAGTCAGACCAGCCAATGCCAGTGTGATAGCAGCGCTCCAGGTTCAGTCTTCGTTGGTCGACAGGATCCGGGTTAGTCAGGAGGCAGATGTAGCTTTGTGTTGAATCAGAGAGGGGCTGCCTTCAGAGCAGAACTCAGACTTCAGTGTCTCCAGTGATGGTTGTCTGCGTTTCAGAGGCCGAGTGTGTGTGCCCGACGATGCAGTTCTGCGTAGGGAGATCCTTCAGGAGGCTCATGGAGCACCATATTCAGTTCACCCAGGAGGGGTGAAGATGTATCGAGATCTCAGAGAGTCGTTCTGGTGGTCCGGGATGAAGCGTGACATCTCGGAGTTTGTTTCGAAGTGCCAAACCTGGCAGGTGAAGGAGCAGCCCAGAGGCCAGCGGGTTTGCTTCAGCCCCTTCCCGTTCCTGAGTGGAAGTGGGAGAGTGTGGGGATGGATTTTGTCATAGGTTTGCCCAAGACCTCTTCGGGCTGTGATGCCGTATGGGTGATAGTTGATCGTCTTACGAAGTCCGCACATTATCTGCCAGTGAAGAAGACTTTCAGTCTGGAGCGCTTATCTCGTCTGTATCTCGATGAGATAGTGAGGCTTCACGGGGTGCCTGCTTCTATTGTGTCCGATCGTGACCCCCGTTTCGTGTCTAGATTTTGGCGCAGTTTGCATCAGGCTCTGGGTACGAATTTAGCTTTCAGTTCAGCCTACCATCCTCAGTCGGATGGCTAGACAGAGAGGACTAATCAATTTGTGGAGGACATGCTTCGTGCATGTGTCCTGGATTTTGGAGGTAGCTGGGATCAGCACGTGACTCTGATCGAGTTTGCCTACAACAATAGCTTTCAGGCGAGCATTGGTATGGCTCCGTTTGAAGCGTTGTACGGTAGGAGGTGCAGGTCTCCCATCTGTTGGGATGACCTGAAGGAGAGGGTCTTGGATGGACCTGAGTTGGTGCAGGGTGCAGTAGAGAAGATCAGGATGATTCGGGAGTTTGCTTGTTGCTCAGAGTAGACAGAAGTGCTATGCAGACTAGAGGCGCATGCCGCTTGAGTTTGATGTTGGTGATCACGTCTATCTGTGAGTGTCGCCGGTCAGGGGAGTTGTCCGTTTTGGGGAGCGTGGAAAGCTTAGCCCGAGGTTTGTAGGACCTTTTGAGATTCTGGAGAGGATTGGCTCTATGGCTTATCGTCTGGCTTTGCCTCCATCCTTGAGTGCTATCCACAGTGTTTTTCATGTCTCGATGTTGAGGAAGTACCTGCATGATCCGTCTCATGTGATCGACCATAGTAAGCTTCAGTTGAGAGAGGACTTCAGTTATGAGGCGGTACCCACCCGTATTCTGGCTAGAGATGTTCGCCGGCTCCGTAGTAAGACCCTGCCTATGGTCAAGGTTCAGTGGTCTGATCAGTCAGAGAGCGAAGCGACTTGGGAGCTTGAGGATGAGCTACGTGCCAAGTTTCCCCCTCTGTTCGAGCAGTAAGGTGAGTTAATCTCGAGGACGAGATTCTTTTAAAGGGGAGGTGATGTTATAACCCGCAATTAATACCTTATATTATATCTGCTACTATGTTATTCTAAGTTTGATTAATCCCTTTGCTGTCAGTTGGGACATCAGCGGCATTGTTCTATTTGCCAAGGACAAGGAGGTCATTACTCTTAATTTAATTAAGGTAATTGAATTGAGGCATTAAATTAAATAAGGAAAGGGTTCCTTATTTCTTTGCTTATCCTGATCATTGTTATTCACGTCGGATAGGTAGTGGGAGCGTTGTTAGTTTTCAAGTCAGAACGAGCGTTCTTCATCCTCTCTTCTCTCTCTCAATTTCTGCCTCTGTGAGATTTCTGCTGCTGCAGTTAGATTGGAGTTCTTCGCTGCGGGTATCCTCCTCTCGAATCAGGTTTGTATTTCAAGAATTCTGGGCTCCGCTGTGGTTTTTCCCTCTCTCTCAGTTCTGATTTTGAGCCTTCGATTGTGGTTGAATCAGTGGTCGTGGGTTGTGATTGGAGTTGCGAATTGCGCGGGCGGAGAGTCACTCCAGTTTGTGGAATTCCTGCGTTATTAATCAGGTTCGGGTTATAGAATTGAGGAATGATGTTATTCTAGGTTTCTTGACTGTTTTCTGATTGTGGGCTGTCGATTTGTGTTGTTCAGTGATTGTGTTCGTGTCTGGTTGGAGAACATTCCGGACTGCGTTTTGCTTGAGGCGTGTTGACGTTTGCTGCTAATCGAGGTAGGTGGTTGCTTGATTCGGTTTGGGAGTTCAGCCATGGGGATATTGTAAGGATTGTTCTCTGATTTCGTGTGTGGTTTCCCTTGCGTTTTGTTGCATTTTCGAATGGTTAAAACCCCATGGTTCTCTGTTTTTCCCTGTGATTTGGTGTGTGTAGCTGTTTGAATATTCGTGGTGATGTTTTTGTCTAAGTTTCTGCTCTGTTCGTCTTCTGGAAAAAGTAGTTTTCCCATTGTCCGAACTTCGGTCCGAGCTTTGAAGTTCGGACAGTGTGTTTCGCCCTTCTGGATTTCAAATTCGGAGTATGTCCGAACATCAGTCAGAACATTGATGTTCGGACACTCCGCGTAACTTTTTCCCGTGAAACCCGTCCGAACATCGTCCGAGCTTCGATGTTCGGACACTCTGAAATTCCCTGTCTGTTTTCAATTCGACTTGTGTCCGAACATTGATGTCCGGACACAAGTTCGGACATTTGACCATCTCTGGTTTCTGAGTCTCGACTTGTGTCCGAACTTCGACGTCCGGACACAAGTTCGGACACCCCTCTGTTTTCAGCGTAACTTCTTCGTTTGAACTCTGATTTGAGTGCCGTCTGCGGCGTTGGATTCCTTATGTTCGGTACTACTGATTTATGAGTGTTTTGGCATAGTTAAATGCAAGTTTGCTTTTGATTATGCAATCTTTCTGTTTTGGGACATTACACTTTGTTTCTGAGCCGTGAATGGCTGGGTCGAGCTATTCCGTGGTATACCATGTAGACGTTGTTCTGAGTGTGGGTCATTCCCTTTCTGTTCTGTGGGGTTGACGAACCCTTTGGCTCTTTCGAGTCATTTCTGCGTTGCCGAGAGACCTGTTATGGTCTATGGGTCTTCGACCCTTCTGAGTGTGTGCATTGTGTTTTGTCCCTTTCTGTTTAAGAACTCGGATTGTTTCTGAAATGGGAACCCTTGTGTTCCACTCTGTTTCTGTTTCTGAAGGCTTCTGATTATTTGGAAATGTGGATGTAATGTTTACCTTCTCCTTCTGATTTCAATTGTTTTGAGCAGCCTTACTGATGACGGTTGCTGCTTACTGGGCATAGTTGTGTGCTCACTCCCCTACTTTTAACATTTTGCAGATTGATCAGCAAGGGTCTCTTATTCGGTTTCTGGAGCTTAGCTTATGATTCAGCTCTTTGTTATTTGATATTCTTACTCAGACTTGTAGCCTTCGGGCCTTACTCTGTTTAGACCTCTGTTTCTGTTTGGTTATGTAATTGGGTTTTTGTATTGCTTCCGCTATATGTGGGTACTCTGGTTTACAATGTTTATGGAAACTCTGTTTTGGGCCTTATTTGCATTTGAGTGTTTTAGAGCCTTGCGTTATTAGGTAGTAATACGCGGCGTGTAATACCCTTAACTCTTAGGCCGGTTTTAGGGGTGTTACAGTTCGTATAGAGGCACATCGTGTGTAGATTCGGATTGCCAAGGACCATAATAACTGACAATGAGACACAGTTCAATTGCGACAGTTTCCGGGAGTTTTGTGAGCAATGGAAGATAGAGGTAAGATTCGCGTCGGTGGCGCACCCCCAGGCCAACGGGCAGGTCGAGAACGCAAACGGGCAGATCATAAAAGCTCTATAAAGAAAGTTAGGAAGCAAAAAGGGAGGTTGGGCCGAACTACTACACCAAGTCCTATGGTCCAACCGAACGACGGAAAAAGGACCAACCGGAGAAACACCCTTCAGATTGACTTATGGCTTGGAAGCAGTTGTCCCAGCTGAAATCATGATCCCGTCAATCCGCTGGAAGTCCTATGACGAACAGCTCAACAATGAAGGAATAAAAGACTGCCTAGACCTTCTCGAAGAAAAGAGAGCTGTAGCGGCCGCCCGGATGGTGGAAGACAAAAGGAAGGTAGAAAAGTACTTCAATCGCAAAGTCAGGGAACGAAGCTTTGTCCCTGGCGAGCTGGTCCTAAGGGAAGTTAAGCAGCCCAAAAAACTCGACCCCCAGTGGGAAGGTCCTTACATTATCCATCAAAAGGTTGGGCGAGCTTCATATCACCTAAAGAATGTCGAGGGATACGAATTGCCCCATTCCTGGCACGCAGAATGTCTCAAGAAATTTTATGTGTAAAAATCGATGTAATGCTTTGACAACATCAATAAATGGGATTATTTTTGGAAAGATCCGTGCGGTAAAATGAAACACCCGGGCCAAGGCCAACAGGATGTAATGCCCTGAAAAAAAAAGAAACACCCGGGCCAAGGCCAACAGGATGTAATGCCCTGAAAAAAAAAGAAACACCCGGGCCAAGGCCAATAGGATGTAATGCCCTGAAAAAAGAAACACCCAGGCCAAGGCCAACAGGATGCAATGCCCTGAAAAACGAAACACCTGGGCCAAGGCCAACAGGATGTAATGCCCTGAAAAAGAAACACCCGGGCCATGCCCTACAGGATGCAATGCCCTGAAAACCTTGTTATGAGTCGTCGCACTCAAACAAGAACAAAAATGAAAAACCCATCTCCGAAAACCCCGGGAGCTCTGGTCGCCTGTAATGGGTGAATCATTAGGTGTGGGACGCCACACCGTACCCTGGTCGGATCCCCCCAGCAACTATTTCTTACACGAGGAAAAGAAAAGGGAAAAGGGAACGACCGCGAGTACCATCACTTGGCTACCAAAAGCAAGGATAGGGAAAGGACAAACAGAAACACCCAGTCACAAATCGTGGCCGGGCGAGAATAGGAACGATTGGACGTCGAAAACGGGTCGCATCCTTAAGATAAAAACGGAACGACCGGTCGATGAGTGTGACCGGTCGCGCCCGTAAAACAAAACAATTGACTAAGAGAAAGCAATCCGTAGCACGCACAAAACAAACAAAAAATGGCATTAATTAGCAAAACAATTGACAAGTAATTCCATTAACTGTTAAAAGCACGTGCACATCAAAACAAAAAAAAGAAAGCTAAAACTAATTTAAGTTTTCTCTGGCCTATCTAAGCCTCCTTTACAGTGTCGAGATTCACGGCAGCGCCCCTTGTACACTCTCCGAAGACCCAGACCTCCCGGTAGAGGACCGGAGACCTACACCACCCTGATGCGCGGTGCTCCCGGGAGGAAGGAAAGACGCCTAGCCAGGAACAAAGCACGTCCCCCCAGGAAGATGCCCAAACTTCTCAAGCTCCTCGTGAAAGGAGGTCTTTTGTGCAATCTCCTTAAAAGACAACTCCCGGTAAAGGTTGTCGTCCATGACCTCCCCCTTGCCCGTAAAAAACCTCGAGACAATTTGGCGGCACGATTTAACCATCCTCCCGCACTGAGAGGTAAAGGATTCCTTCAGGTGGGCAAGCTTCATGCTCTGTTGCCGCAGGTCCTCCAGCACCTTCCGAGAGTAGGCCTCGAGACCGGTCACCTGTTGCTCCAGGGTGTGAGAGTAAGCCCGGTACCGATCGCGGTTAGCATTTGCGGCAATCAACTCTTCTTCAAGGTCGTCGATCCGCAGGTTCAGTTTCTCCAGCACCTCGACGGGATTCCCAGGCCTCGAGTCTAAGTAAAGATAAAGAGAGAAAACTTTCACCAAAAAGAAGGGGGGCGAGGAAAGCAACAAAGAATGATTGGGAAAGTAACGAGTGACCTCTCGTGGCCAGCTCGGAGTTTTCTAGCCGCAGCTTAGCTGACTCCTCCTCCAGCATCCTTATTCTCTCTTCGGAGGAGAGCCGTTGCTCCGTGGAAGCCGCAAGCTCACCAGACAACTTGTGGAGCTCGGCAGATAGCTTCTCCTTTTCAGAGGCCAGGACCTCGCCCGCCCAGGCCACCTCCTTTGCTCTCGCCTCGGAGGACGATAACTCCTTTTTCAGAAGAGCATTCGCCTCAGAGGAGGAACGAAGCTCTTGTGCAAGCTTAGCCCCATCCTCAGCAAGCAACGCTTTCTCCTGCACTAAAGTGGCCTTCTCGGCACGCAGGCTCTCGACCTTTTGATCATGGGAAGCTCGGGCCTGCCCCACCAAGGACTCCAAGTCAGAAAAGGCATGCAACCGGGCGTCAGCAAACTCACTTCGTACCTTTTTTAGAGACGCGACTTCCGTCTCCAGCGACCGGATCTGACCCTTGAGGGAAAAGCTTTCCTCACGCAGCTTCTTCAACTGCTCCTCATACTCATCACTCTGCCTTGTGCACGCCCGGCGAGCATCGCCCAACTCCTTCTTTATAGTTGCGGTCTGCTCACGCACCCGCCTGGAAATCTCCTCTTGAACGGTGTCAACGAAGATGCTGTTGGAAGACCGCTCTATCCTTAGCTCCTCTTGGGCGTTGCGAGCCCGGCTCTCCTCAAGGCGAAGCTTCGAACGGAGAGCCCGTATGTGCACATCCACACTTTGAGCAAAAGCCACCGTCTGTACAAAGTAAAATGATGAACATAAGAAAATTAGGAGAGGCATGCAATACCGGCATTAATACGAATCATTCACCCGGTAGATCCCCTGCCACATTAGGTTAAGCGAGTCGTCAAGAGGGAAAGAGTGACGCATGATGGCGTCCGCTCCACCCTCCCCAATTCTTAACCTCTCCTTCGCCGCGGTCACGGTCTTCATAGGAGCAAAGACCGTCAGGAGAGTCAGACCGGCGAATCGCCTCCTTCCACAGGTCGAAGTAGGAAGACGACTCCGTCACGGGCAATAGGGGAAGAGGCCGACCGCGGTGGTAGAACCACCCATCATTTTCAGAGGGCCCACAGAAAGAATCGCGGGTGGGCAGAGGAGGTGAGGACGACGAGGCGGTATTAGTATCCTTCATCACCTTCGAGCAAATCTCCGGGTCCGCAGGCACCCCCTCAGCTGCGCCTGGCACAACGCCCGCTCCGCAGCCGCCTCCCCCAGGAAATGAAGCCCCGGGCCTAGAAGGGACAGTCTCCTCCAAAAACTCCTATTGTGGAGCGGTATCTATAGCACCTGATTCATCAAGGTGCACTATGTCGGAAGCATTCGTCTTTTTGGCCATATGTTTCACCTTACCCTTCGAAGCAAGGGTCTTCTGGCGATGCTGAGTAAGGGACGGTTGACCGGGCACCTCGCCCGCGCCAGATTGTCCTGCTCTCTCCTCGGCCCCGGCTTTCTCAGCCTCGGGAGCTGCAAGCAGAGAAACACGCACAAGTGAGTAACCTCAAAAAAAGAACCAGACGTCGGCAACAGGTAGCAGCCAAGGCGAAGAAGAAGTAGAACAACGAAAGCCGGAACAGATAAAACACGAAGAATGAGACCGCACAGGCACACCCTCTCTCGTCCCATGGACTAAGATTGAGATCTGACCCAGGCGTAAGAGGAAGAAATACCCGACGGCCGGAACCTGGACTAGTGTACCAAGTACCTGGTTGATTTGAAGTGTCAGGCGACCGGGTCTCCGGTGTCCGAGGAGACCCCTCTTCTCTAACCCTCGCTGGTCTCTACTTCTTTGCTGGGCATTCAACTTCATCCCCGGACCTCTTCTGACCAGCAAAAACCGCCTCTTCTTCGCGAAGAGCCGACTTCTCCACAGCATCCAGGGTG
>CM041783.1:102696734-102745858 GCA_023374045.1 Limonium bicolor | reverse complement strand
GCATAGTAGTCCACCTTCCCTTCCCCCGTCTTGAAGGACACTAGCTGCCAACTATGAAAGGGACCCACTTTTGCCCCCAATTGAGGAAAATCTGTGACAAAAGGGAAGCACGGGTAACGAGAAACTGAGGCAAGGCAAAAAGCGAAAAGGAGAACAGGAGGGAGGGAAAACTCATACCCTCAGAATGCGCAAGCGAGGCCAGGCGCGCGCCGTTGAAAAAGTCCTCCACGCTTGGATGGAGGTCACTCACCGCCTTCAGAACCCGGGACATGGGGAGCTCTGATTTGGGCGACGTAGGGCAGTGTAGGGAGCCCTTGATAATCGAAGGACAATAGGCAAACCCGAGGTACCGCCCGGGAGGAGGGACGATGACAAACCACCGCGCATTCCAGCGCTGAGCAAACTTCTTGTACTCAAAAAGTGAATACCCAGACCGGCCGGATATGGTCAAATTGCCGGAATCGACCCTGCTGGTGAAGAACTGGACAAACTCCGTAGCAGAAAGCGCAACCCCCTCCTCGGCGCAGAGAACACCATAAGCATGAACCTGACATACAGCCTTCGGGTGAAGCTGAGCAAGCGTACAGCAACGGCGAATCAAAAATCCCACCACGAACGGGTGGGGAGGAACCACCATTCCACGCAGAAAGAAATCGGAGTACACGGCGTAGCCACGACCGAAATCGTCGAGGGGATGCGAATCATCGGAAGGAAGGAAAATCTGAGTCCCAGTAGGAACCTCTACCTTCGCAAGGAGGGAGTCGAGAGCTTTAACATCCAGAATACTGGGCAGCGGCTCCCGATTTGTGGAATAGGTGGACTTAGGTTTCAAGAACGTGGGGTGAAATTTCCCCCCTGATTTGGAACCCACGATGACGTTTAGAGCAGAGGTGCGAGACGATTTAGAGCTGGAAGACGCCATTGAAGCAAGGAAGTACGGAGGCAAGGTAGACAGGGAAGACGAAGCAGAGCAAAGAAAGAGGGTGCGGAAATGGCAAAGCGAAAGAGAAGGCACGAAAACCTGTGAAGCGCAAAACCGAAAGAAAGAGAAAGCGTCGCCCTCCCAAAACCTTTTAAAAGCGGTAAAATAATTTCGGAAATATTTAAAAGATAAAAACAAACAAAAAAGCACTTTTTTGCTGGAAAAGTACAGAGACTCTGCACATTCCGCAGTGACGGCTGGCGTGCGTAAGACGATAAAACTTCCACAAAAGGTCACTCCGTATAAGCATAGACGCGACTGTGGCACGTGCATCAAACGGACCGTAATAAGTCCCACCCTTTTGTCTGAAAGAAAAAGGTGGAACTTGTGGGACAGGGAGATAGGGAACGAGAGGACAAGACCCAACGCAAAAGAAGCAAAATTTTTTCATTCCCCAAGAGCCGGACCAGAAGAGTCAAGTTCTAAGTTCTACTTTTTTCGCTAAAGACGCCAAAAGTAGAACTTGTGGGACTGATGAAGAGGGGAAAATATGCCCAGAAGCCCCAAAGACAGAACAATAGCCCAGTAGAGCAGGGGAGGAAGGAAGAGGAAAGCCAAGGCAATGACCGGTCTCCCTTCTAGGCACATAATACCTCAGAACATACCACAAGCGATCGGTACTTCATTTATCGTCAGAGCCCTAGAACATAGCATGGAAAGTGACCGCTCACCTGTGACCGGTCACCAAAAGCGTCGCTACGACCGGTCGCTCATGACCGGGCGACAGGAATACGAGATACAATGTAAAAAGTGACCGGTCGCCTGTGACCGGGCACCAGATACGCCAAATATAGCACGAATAACGACCGGTCGTCTGTGACCGGTTGATAGGGGAACAAAGAAAGCATAAGTAGCGATCGAAAGTAGGGAAGATAGGATAAGATATTTATTAGATATTTTATAGGCCTATCAAGATATTTATGTGCCAGGTTGGCACAATGTGATAGGCCAGAAGGCCTGTGAGAAACACTATAAATAGGGGTTCACCCCCTCAATAAAAGAGACGCGACATATACCTGAGAACCTCCATTATTGCATTGTTATTAATCCCTTTGTTCTCTCCCTCTTGTGCTCCCCCTTATTCGGTAACGAGGTAACTCGATAGAACTTGAAGTACTTGATGGTAGATTAGGATTCTGACTAGAGAAGTGTTCGAGAAGATGGTTTGGGAACTTAGGGATCAATACCATTTCAATAATTTCTAGAGCATTCAAAATAGATATTAGGGTAGCTTAATTACCTTAAGCTCCCAAGGGCTCTTTTTCACTTCTCTTCTCCTCTTCTCCATTTCTCTTGACTCCAAAATCGGCCAAGGGGCAAATCAAATGCCAGGAACTCTAAATTACCATTCAAAGAGGGAATGGGGCTAAGTAAAAACACTTAGACACATTGAAATCGGTTTCAATTTCAGAAGCACATAAAAATTATCTAGAAATTTTCAGAACCCTAAACCAATTTTAGGGTTCTAAATTCCCAATACAGAAGCTTCACAGTACAAGTCAAATTCGCAATCCAGTAGCAGACCACAAAATAAAAAATTCGTAAGGGAAATTCGGCTCTAAGGCCCCGAAATTCAGAGGGGAAGGGGAAGGGTAATTCCTATCCTAAGTACTTCGATTCTCACTACTAATTGGACACAAGAACAAGCAAAAACAAAAATAACTCAACCGATGTACACCTTGCAAACCCAAAAGTGGTGGCTCCAATTTTCGGCCGCCTTCGGTTGTTTCTTCATCTGCCTTATCTCGGCTCCAGCCCGCATCTGCTTCGAACTCCTCATCACCAGCAGATTTACCGTGAGAAGAATGGAAATCGAGAGGCACGAGCGTGTATTGTACTCGCTAGTTACGGTTGAGATTACCGTGAGGAGAAAGAAGAAGATAATGTAGGGAGGCGGCGAGAGAGAGATAAGAGAATTAGGGATTCTCTTTGCCAGGAGTCAGGGTTGCAAGTATTACTGTGAGTTGGGAAAGAATAACAGAGAGAGAGGCGGTGGGTTAAATTCTAAAATACCGTGAGTTTAGAGAATAATGAATAAAGGTAGAGTTCCTTGTTTCAGTAAGAAAAAAATTTAGTTTAGAGATGTGGGCTGGTTATTACCGTGAGTGCTGAGAATAGACTGGGCCGGCCCACTTGGTTTTTTTTAACGTTACACATATATGTCATTTTTAGTTCATTTTAGACCCATTTTTTATGTCGTTTGCGACACTATGTCCCGTTTAACATGACTAACCATTTTACGATTCCAAATTTAATTTTCCAAACAATAATTATTATTTGCTATATATAAATTTGTTCAATTAGTATTTAATTTCTAATTAGTTTGTGGTTCGCCATTTTAGGTGAAAACGTAACGTCTTTTTATTCTGACTGTTCAACTAATTTTCCAATGCTTCTAATAATTACCCCAATAATCTTATAAGGTGTCTACGACACCATTTTCACTTCTAGAATATTTGGGACACATTTTACGATGTCAAAATGATTAATTATATTTTCATTTATATTTCTTTTCCTAAATCTCCTCAATGTCGATTAGGCTTTGTTAATGTTTCCTAATGACTTTTTTGGGTTTAATTAAATATTATATTATTCCCTTTTTACTCATTTAAGGATAATTAATTCCTTAATCTCTCATCAATTACTTTTATTTAATTAATTCATGATTAATTAAAGTTATTAATATTTGGGATATTTCAATCTACCCCCCTTAAAAGGACTTCATCCCGAAGTCATATTCCTCAATTCCAATAGTCCTAGAACATCACGTTCTACACTAATCTGAACGACTTAATCTCATAATGCATATCTAGCACATATAATCTCGATAACATTCACAATAATAACCACAAAGTGCAACAAGGGCGCACATCAATCAATACCATATAAGGTACTTGATAAATCCAAGCAAAGTGCAACAACAGTGCACATAAACTAACTAGTGCAACAATAGTGCACATATAGTCACAACATAAGTGATTCATCCTCACCATGAATATTAATTTCGAATTCCTGATGTAAATATAATTTAGGGGTATTATAGTCCATGTCCTATACCTCTCATACTATTTGTATGACATATATAATAGAGGTCAATCCATTCTATGTTTGGAGCCTCTAAGACTCAATGGTAACAACCATAACAAAGAGGACTTTTCTAAGTCCATAACATTCACAAATATCCGCAGGCACACCGGTCTAATGACAAAGGATACCGAGGTCCACGGCCCCTTGGAAAAAAATACAACTACACCCTCGGGCACACTGGTCTAATGACAAAGGACTCGAGGTCCACGGCCCCTTAGGTAGTAGTTTTTCAAAAACCGTCTTTTGTTTTTACTGTATTAAAAAAATATTAAATTTACCAATACAACTTTAATCCATCTTCATGCCAGGACTAAAGGTCCTTGTCTATTCCTAACGTGATTGATTGTGACCACTTGTATGGAGTTTCGGGAATCATCCGACCCTAATGTGATCAGCATCAGTGTTGAACAATCCTTCCACCCCAATTTGTGTTCGGTTTCCCTTGATTTGTCCAAGATCAAGTTCTACCTCCCACGTCAGTTTCAAACAACCAATTATTTAATCAGTTCTAGTCTTATTACTTGTGTTCAGTCGATACACAAGTCTAACTAGTATAATTTATAGTCATATATGAGGATTGTATAAATCTTAGGCCCTGGAACCAAGTTTCTTAAATTTATTACTCATCCCCTTCCTAGAGGTTTAACTTCCTCTAGGCTACCTATTTGACGTTTTTGGTGTCGAGGATAAGAGTATACATAATAACATACCTACGAGTATCTCGTAGGATACCTCATAAACACGTGTAACTAAGTATTTTATGGAATACTTAGCATATGTACTAGTGCACGGATGCACCTACAAGCAATCATAATTAGGTATGCCCCACATACTCATACATACAGATGCACGAATGCATATACAAACAATCATAGCTATGTATGCCCCGCATACCGCTACATACAGGTGCACGAATGCACGTAAAAACAAACATAACAACCATAACTATGTATGCCTTGCATACGAATACTACAAAATTTAGTGCACACATGTGGTACAACCAAGAGGCTTAACCCCCCTTAAAAAGGGTTACGCCCCCGTACCTCACAAGTATACAACAACAACTAAACAAAAAGCGCTGGATACTTGGCTCTCATAGAGTCCTCAAACTCTGATTGTAGTAGAGTCTCTTGTATTTAAGAGTTGGGTCTAATTCTAGCCACTCGAGCTCTAACATATGTGAAGGGTGAGACACATATTGGCCGGAAAGCATGAGATACTTATGCACTCTCCCAAACTCATTTTAATGGGCCCACTCGCTTCGTAATGAGGTGAAGACCCACAACACAGGGCTTGACATGCCCTTTCCGTACTTATATATATATATTATAGACTATTTATTAGCAGCAGTTAGTGCTGACCTCGTTCTAGTGTGAAAGTGATATTCACAGTCATTTCTTAATTTGGAAACGGAAGTATCTTAATCGGCTGGTATATTTAATTGTACGTGTGCACGATTAGATCTAAGTGGTATACCTTGTGGTTTGGATTACTAGTGTACGTGCGCGTAATATATTTGCAAGTGTTCTTGTCTTCGCTTATTGACTTTTAGTCTGAGGTGTAATATGACATAGGCTATTGTTAGTACTTAGTGCTCTATGCACTTATCTCTGTGATGTTTAGGCGTACTAGTCTATATGTCTACAGAGATAATCTTGTCATCCCGTGTTTCCTGGTTATTCTCTTCCGGAGTAATACGTTATTGCAGTATTTGCTACTTGCTTCTTGTTGGTGTATGTTACGTTTTCTGTATATCGGTCTAGCAACAATGTTCATATAGTTCACCTTGCTTTTTGCTAAGGGAGGTAAATTTATTGTGCTCATATTTGTGTCTGCGTCTTTCAGCTCCCGTTATGGTATGCTCTTTGGTAGTTGAGGCATTTTCCCATAGGCTTATTTAATACAATTTTTACTTGTTGATTCACAAGGAAAGTATTTGTAAATTTTGTGTCTCTCCGTGGGTGTATAGCGTTGAACGCTGAATATACTTTGTAGTTTCATCTTGAATGGACTAGACTGTTGTATAGTCTACCTTTAATTTTAGTTCCTCATCATTGAGTTGAATGCGAGTTTTACTCATTTTCTTTCGCCAACGTATTTATTACTAATGGCTGTTCATAATGGTCGCTTCTGTATGCACAATATCTTAGTCGATTCGACGGTTAGAAGTTATCATTACATTTGCTTTATAGGTTGTGCATCCGCTAATATACTTGCTTTGCCTTTATTTTATTGCATATCATGTGTTAATGTTCAGCCCTATCTACGTGAAAGCGTATCAATGCTCTTATGGTTTGAGCTTATGGCGGTTGTTGTATCACATGGTACTACATTATGTTTTTAGCACAAAGGATAGTACTCTTTACGCCCCTATCATTGTAGTATGTTCACATTATCCATTATATTCCTCATGGATGACAAGAATTTTCTTGATCCTTATGAGTGTTTCATATATAATTACTCGCCCATTTAACGGGTTTTCCTGTGTTTGTCATTGAGTTTGCCATCGGCTCTCTCGTCTTCGGGAGGTAACCTTTAACATTATTCTACGTTAGCCACTCCTTTATGGAGTTACGACTCTGGTCGTGCCATATTCATGGTTCTTGGTTCTTTTAGACTCGTTGGTTTAATTGGGACTCTTTTCTTCAATTCCTCGCGGCAAGTGGTTGCACTAGTCTGAATTTGTATTCTTGACCTTGGCTTGGAGTTTACTACTTCTCGTGTTCCTTACACTGCTCGTCTACATGAATGGGGTATCGTACTGATACATTACCACTTACCTGACTAACTTATAAATAAGTCTGTCAGGCCCACAAGCTCCTACTAGAGTATGGTCGTCCCACGTCTCGTTTTGTAAACTCGTAGTGTCCATCACACATTTTGTGATGTATTCTGTTGTCAATCTCCTTCTCAAATACTAGCTTCTCTAAGTCCCTCACTCAATAGACATGCTTAAGTATCTTTCTTCGGTAGGTGTTTGCTTGTGCATTGGCTCCACATTGTTGTCCTCTGATTTATGTGTGCGGGTTCATGCTTTGTCCGTTGCCTCATGCTCTTGTTTGTATTTTTTATGGTATGTACTTAAAGTTCTTTATCTTTACTCGATTCGTTGGGCTACAATCTTTGACGTAATTCAGAACTCCATGGTGAAGGCTCATGTCCTCCCCTTTTTATGGAAGTCCTATTGTAGACTGATATTGGTTAGTTCATATTATTGTTTATCTTGTTGTAGGTGATGTTGCTTTAGTAGTATGTATTTGAAAGGTGGTTGGAGGTGGTACTTCGCTATCCTAGACTCATGTCCTTATAGTGGTACGTTGGATACCTTTACTTAGGCTTGTGCCTTACAGTGTTTGGACTTAGGGTCTTGTGTCATTACTAGATTGTTACTATTGTTTAATTTGTATAATTATTATCATTGACAGTCGCCATGTTAGTAAACGAGATGTCCTAATTACGTACTCCTCCTTGTCACATATTGTATGGTGGGACACCAGTGGCAACAACTATTCCCTTTTACGCGGGAATCCCCTCCAATGATCAGTGTGATCAATTGGAATTACAATATATATATATTTATATACCTTAGTCATTGGTTCGCTTTTGTTGGTCACGGTACTCCTTCATAAAGGTAGTACTTTGAGTGTTAATCGTTTCAGAATTTAATATTGGTTTGCGTTACCGGTGCGATCGGTTTAGGTAATAACTGTGTCATGGTATAATATGTTCATTTTTGGTCCCATTGATGACTAACGTGTTCTTTTTTTTCCACATATTTATTGTATGTTGGCGTGTGCCATTATGGGCATGGTATCGGCCCCGATCATTAGGTGATCATATTTTGTCTACAATTTTTTGCACAGTGTGGAAGTGAGTTATTACATTTGGGTATTTACTTTTGTTCCCTCATCTGTTTAATTGGATGTATCGTAGATTGCGTTACAGCTTGAGCAACTCGGCTCTTCGCTCCCCGACCATTCTCAATGAAGGTGGTGCATCTACGAAGGGTACAGGATTTAACATAAGGTTATGTTTGTCTTAAGGACTAAACATTCATCACTAGTGGTAATTGGCATTCAATGCCGATGTACAATTATGATATTTGGCTCATAAACCGTAGCTGAAAATTCACTAACATTTAAATTGGAGTAGTTTACAATGGGCTATACATTTCTTGTAGTTTATAATGGTCGGACCCATCGCTCCTTCCGAGGTTCTACAGGCCTCTACTCTTAAGGGTTTCATGACTCTGTTGTATGACAGGTTGTAATTACAGGATTTGTACGAAATTGAGTGTTTATCGGTAGTCATGTATTATACTCTTGGGTCTACTCGATCTTTTAGAATTTGACTATAGTTGCAGAACTTGCGGTTGCAAGTGCGCAAGGTCGGCGGATTTGTCAGTACATTGTTTGTCATAGCGCTTGCTGTAGCAAGTGAGCCATATAGGTTGAGTTATGGGTATTGTAATTATCGTAGTACTGGTTGTGGCAAGTGTGCTCTGTAGTTCTCCTCTCTATCTATTGCAGTTATTAGTCTTGTTGACTCTTCTATTATTTGAGTATGGCTTAGGTGGTTCTGGTCTTGAGAAGGGTAGGATTGTAGGTATCACCATCTGTTAAGGTACGGTAGGTTCTCTATTGTGATCCTATCCTAAGCTGTCTAAGTTAGGCCTTTTGAGTTCTATTTTACATATGTATTAAGGTAGGAGGAAGTCCTTGACGCGAATCTTCATGCTGTCAATCCACTAGGTTAAGGATTTGCGGTCACATAGTTCGTGCTGAGTACTAGTACTAGCGCCTAAGGTTCCCGTAAAATTCGGGTACTCTGCCCCTTGGTATGACGTTCCTTCTTGGAAAGTCTTCTAAGTGGTTATTGGTTCCGTGTGTTATATGTTTTTAATTGTCGTCTTGGACTCGTTTTTCCATTCGTCAATCATCTGGTGCACTCATCAGTGCTTTCATTTTGTAAGTTGGACAGGGTTTTAGTGTAAAACTACAAGCTGACGCAATTTGTCCAATGGATTTCTATCCTTTTTCAAAGTAAGGTTTGATATAGATTTTTCAATGTGTATAAGCATCACTTCTAGATAGTTCATAACTATCGGGACCCCCGGTCCTTATTGATTCATTGTATCACAAACTCTTTCCTTTTGTCATTATAATTGTGGCAGCCCCACTGGGTCTTCCCGAATAGGAGGAATTTTCTGTCTCCTGGGTACCTTTCACTATACTGCCTCTACAGGTGACACTTGAGGTGTGGGCAGAGGCGGGTGGGGCACCGTTGTTATTTCCCGGGATGTGCTCCCAACAAGAGAGAGTGGTTCTTACCATCTCAACTCTACTTGGAACTGCTGGACCTCCATCATCCTCCGACACCGACATGCCTCGCCCTATTTGGACTCTACCTCTACTTGACATCTGTTGAAATACCCCAAACCTTGATATGTTGTTTAAATATTAAATTATGGTATATTAAGGCTAAAAAGTGCCTTAGAAACATTGGTGAACAATTTAAACCATAGAAAACACAATAAAGTACCATGAAGATAATTAGAGCACAAACATGCTCTAAGCTCGGGATAACCTTGGTTAAGACTCAAAGAACTTGCCAAGACTTTATTAACATGCTAATGAACAGGTTAGACCAATTACTAAAGAAAACCAAGCTTGAAAACAAGTTAAAACATAAAATGTGCTTAAAGGAGTCTTAAAGCACATTTTTGAAAAATTGTCTTGGAAATGGGTTTTGAGTGGCTAAATGCCCATCATTACTCTTTAATAAATCTATGTGCTACTTAGTGTCACATTAGGAAGCCTAAATCAATGGGAAATTAAAAATTTCACAAATATGTGCACTAATTAGTGAAAAGTGCTCAAATAGTGCTAGTTTAAGACATAAGTCAACTTAGTTTAATTAAATGGTCAATAAAAGCCATAAAGTATCCAATATACTAAAGGGGGCCATTTTTTTTAAGTGTGAGTCATCACACTTGGCTAGTTGTTAAGGAAGGAAGAATAAACAAAGTAAGAAAAGACAATTTGCTTTAACATAAATATCTTTCAAAACTTACCTCTCACCTCACCTTTCTTCATTCTCCTTTGTTCCCACCGTCTCCAACCTTCATCCTCCCATCTCCAAAACGGTAATGCTACAACACCTCTACCATTCTTCATCTTCTATTGCTTGTAATTCCTAGCTTGATGCTCTAAATTCAATTTCAAGACCACCATTCTTCTTGTTAGAGCAAGCTCTACAATCTTGTCTTTTCAAATCTTCAAGAACTCCAGTTCGGTGCCATGACGAATCTCCATTGAAGCAGGAAAAACTCATATTTTTATACCTTGTCATTCTCCTTTGCTTCAAGGTAAGGAAACCAAAGTAAAATTACATTTCCTCTCATTTTTGTTCATGACCGAGAATCACCTCTTGATGGTGTTTTCTCTTGCTCTTTTGTTAGCTTCATTTCAAACTTCAAAGGACTAGGAGCAGTCCTCTCTTGATCAAACTCTCTTTCAATTTCTAAGTAAACATCCATTTTAGTGTTTAAAAAACCTATGTAAATCTAGGGTTTATTCATGAGTTTAAGTATAAAGCTTAATGCTCATTACCCTTATATGTGTGTTGGTTAGAAGATTGACAAGTGATCAAAGCTTCTTGCTAATTTTCAATCAAGAAAGAACAAGATAAAACAAGTGAGAAAATCTTGAAGAGAAAGAGGTAAATAACCTAACCTTGTGTAGTTTTGTGTACTAGGAAATTGAGCTTTAAAATGCTTAATAAACAACCTAAAGAGCCAATGGGAAATGAGTTAGAAAACTACCCACAAGGAGGTTATTAAGGGCAAATGTGATGTTGTGTGTATTTGCAGGTCAAAGGCATTTAATATGTGGGAAATTCAGTGTTTAAGTTTAATGCAATTTAAGGGCCTAAGAGCCATGTTATTAAGCGCTTAAGTGCCAAGCAATATAAGTTTATGCATTATATTGTGATGTAGTGTAGTTTAAGGTGTAGTTGTGTGTAAAGACCATTCCTTGTGAAGATGAATGTCCTTGATTGTTTAAAGACGAAAAGTATGTGTTTTGGTGTAAGAGAGTGCTAGTGAAGCTATGTCAAAATTTGGTGAGTGAATAAGAAGTTTTAGGTGTTTAAAGGAAATTGTGTGACGTAGGTTGTACTAGGGATTGTTGGGTGTTAAAAGGTGGAGAAAATGACTTAAGGTGTTCTTGAGTGTTTAAAATGACTTAGGCATTGTTCTTGAAGGTGTAGAGATTAAATGGGTGATTTTAGATACACCAAAGTCATGGTGGGAGTGTGGTTAAGCTTTGTGCAAATTTTGGTAAACAAGAGAGATATAATGCCTTGTGAAGGTTTAAACATGAACTTGTGGGAAAGACTTGAGGAGTTGTGTAAAGGGGATGTTCGTGATGCGAAATAATGCTTTAATAGTGGTTATCATGTTGTGAAGGAATACTTTGGTTAGTTGAAGTCTTAGGAAAATTACAAGTTGGTTGTGTAAGAAAAATGTTCTAGGTGTTAAGGATTTAGTAAGAATTTGAGTAATGGTTAAGGACTTTGACGGTGGGTGAATTAATGAGTTTGGTGGTAGGTTTAAGAGTGGGTTAAAGTGCCAAAATGAAGTTAGAGCATACTAGGACATGTATGGTGAGGTTTGGTGTGAAATAAGAAAGTTAAAACAAGTTTCTGAGTTCGACCTACCTTAGGACCGATCTTAGCAAGGTCGGTCAGGCCTAAATACCCATCCAGGAACTTTCTGGAATGGACTGACCTTAGGCTCGACCTTTGCACGGTCAGTCGGGCTTAAATCTTGCAGAAGGAAATGTTTCTGGAATGGACCGACCTTGGGACCAAAATTAGCAAGGTCGGTCGGGGTAAAAAATTTCAAACGGCAAAGTGTTCTGGTCCCGACCGACCTTGGGACTTACCTTGCAAGGTCGGTCGGCCTTGTAAAAATAACAGAGAAGAAAATGTGGCTTAAGTAGTAAACCCGAGTGGGTATAATGAGGATAATCAAGTGTAAGTTTAAGTGTAAAAAACATGTCATGTAATCATGTAAAACACTTAGTAAATTGGAAGTTAAGTAAGGTAATTAACCGACATTATTAATTATGTATAGGATCTGTATTCGGTGGAACTCAAATGCAGCAAGGACCAAGGTATGGTTTTCTTGCAGTTTGTTTGCTACCGGTTTACACCGGCTTGTTGTTTGTTTGTTTTCTGAATGTTTAAGACTTTGTAAGACTTATATCATGAAATGAGTTTATAGTCATTGTTATTATTGTGGCCTGTGTGTACCGGTACCGTTAACCTCGAATACGTGCTAACCTGGTAGTTAACCAGAGTAGGATACGTAAGAGAGCGGTACTCGGTTTTAACGTTTCAACCTAAGGACGTTCTAACTACGGCTATGCGTGAGTTAGTTGTGGTTTGTGTTTAAAGTGTATCCCATCTCCCTTGCGTGCCTAACTGGACTTAAACACCTATGGTGTGAATTAATGTGTTAAGTTCCAACAATGAAACTACTAACAAGTGAATAATCGGGGGGTGAGGAATCCGGTAGTTAAGTCACGCGTGTATGTACGGGATTCGATATCTGAATCAGATTCGACCCTCTTTATGTTATGGTTCTTTTCCATCTTGGATTACAATCACCCATAAGCCTAACCAAGGCTTACCTACCTGACTTTTGATCGGCTAGGAGGATATGTACGGTGTGCTTGGATCACTATATCCGACACATTTGGAGTTAAGTTAATCGTTCGACAAACAAAACGGTAACGAGTTATGTAACAAGCTTACATGAGAGTGAAATCATTCTCTAGGCTTACCAAGTTGACTAACTAATGTTTGGTTCGTTTCCTAAGTGAAATGTTCCTGTTATGGTTTGTGTTGATGTTTGCTATGCAATGCTTATTGCTATGCCTATGTATGTTGTATGTTAAATTAATGCCATGTCATCATGACAATTAGTTGCGCGTATCCCGGTAGCCGACGGGCTGCACGTTAATCATACCAGCCATGGGTTGCTGACCCCTTTGGGGCACCATATTTCGTTTTGTAGGATGAGGATCGAGGAAACGGAGTGGCTTTAGATCCTAGGTGTAATGAAATACTTTTGTTAGTTTTTGGATGATAGACCAGGGTGCGCCTGTGCTCCCGTGGTCGTATATTTTGGTAGCATCAGAATTACAGTGACGGTTTGAAAATATATACACTCGGTATTATTGGTTAATCTATGTGTAGATGTTAGAAACTAATGCTCGGGAGTCTGTGTTCATCAGACCGATACATATGTACGTATTCTGCCTTGTTAGCCTCGTGGCTAGCGGCGTGTAACACTGTCCCGTTTTGAGTAATGTTTATGTTATCAGTTTCCGCTGTCAATGTTGTTTATCGTTAAGTTTATAGTTGGGATGTTACAAAAAGTGGTATCAGAGCGAAGTGTCGCTCTGATGACCGGAATACCGAGCTTAGGAACATACTAAGTTAGGAAATCTAACCTTAGTTACCTGAGTGAACAGTTATGGAAAGGTTAACCACTAACTAAGTGTGGAGATACCTTGTTATCGGAAAGACGTTACAACTGTGGGAACCGATAAGTTTGCAAGCATAATGCTAATGAATATTCATGTGAATTCAGATGTCAAGTTGACCACGAGGAAGAGGCCGCGGGCGCGGTATGGAAGAATCGGGGGATAACCCTACGGCACAAGTGATGGCCGACGAAGTGGCGGCCGGTGTAGCCCAGATGGTACCTCAACTTGTCGCTACTATGCAACAAGGGCAACAGCCTGAAGTTCAGCCACAGCCACAACCGCGCGAGACCAACTGGGTCAAGGTGTTGGCAGACTTGTGACCCCCGTCTTTTCAAGGGGAGACCGACCCTAGTAAGCTGGAGGCGTACATCTCCGAGTTGGAGACCGCCTACGAAACTTGGATGTTCCTGCTGGTCCCAAGGTTCATCTTGCCGCTTACTATCTGAAGGGTTCGGCGAGGAGTTCGTGGAAGCTAGTGCGGGATGACAAGATTGCGGATCCTGCTTTTGGGTGGAGGGAGTACACGGCTCTACTGTGAGCCAAGTAATACCCGATGCATGTACAAGAGGCTAAGCGCCTGGAGCTGGATAGTCTGAGGCAAGGGGACAAGATGTCGGTTGATGAATACTATACCGCCTTCACCGACCTTATCCACCTGCTACCAAACCTTGGTTACTCAAACCGAGTTCTGGTAAACCGTTTCTACAACGGACTCAGCCACCGCCTACACTACGGGATGGGGCTAGCTGAATATACCACCTTGCAGGTAATTAAAATACCGCTTGATGTGAATAAGTGTATACAATGTGTAAGTGTGAATGTGAGTTTGATTCGAGGGGCATGACTGACATCCTAAATTCAGGAGTGCTATCATGTCGCTGCTAAGGTTGAAATCACCGTCTGACTGAGGGACGAGAAGAACATGCATAAACGTAAGGCATCGAGCGAGGGCCAAAACACACAATGGTGTGGGGGAGTAAAGAAGAAGAAACCTTACCCTCAGTCCCAGAAAGGCCAGCAACAGGGTGGCAAGGGCCACACCCAGACCACCACTGCTGAGGAGCCACTGCAGCTCACCTATGCCTATGCGGCTAAGCCCCTACGCTCTCACGCCCAAGGGTAACTACTTAATTCCGAGTACCAAATCTAAGTGTGTTGATAAGTTGTGAAGTGTGTATTAATGTGTGTAATGTGAGCAGCTAGCGCGGGCTCTGGATCCGAGCGCCACTATTACTGCAAGTGGTGCAACGCAGACCACCCCGGCAAGGACTGCAAGCGTAATGATGTGCAGTGCCGCTACTACAAGAAGATGGGGCACTGAGACTACGAGTGCTTCTAGAACCCCAACGGCAGAAACTAGTCCTAAGGGGCAATGGAAGGGAAAGGCTGTCGCGACCACTGAAGGCCCGAAGGCGACTAGTCAGCCATCCTCGGATCAGGGGAACACTTAATCCCAGAAGGGGAAAGGGTCGGGATCTTGGAAGGCCACCCTGAATGTGGTAGACCGGTCAGAGGCAGCTGGACCCTCTTCTAGACCAGGTACTACTTACCGCATTTCATGCACGAGTGTTAGCGAGTCTAAACGTACAACTAGTTAAGCAATTAGTTAAAGTATAATGTATAATTCACCTAAGCTAGATAATTCTAAACCTTAGGAACCTTCAATATTTGCTATCCAATTCTTTCCCCACACCAAACCCCGAAGAAACCACCATCAACATCACCAAATTCATGATGGAGCAATGTCTGGTTATCCAGCCAGGTATGATTTTATTAAATGGATACCTAACACCCGAAGCACAAATCCACATCATTCGATGATGCGACGAACTAGGAGCAGCACCTGGAGGTTTCTACACACCCGAGTACCCGAGTGGATCGAAAATGAAGCTGAAGATGTGCATGGGTAAGGACTGGAATCCTTACACCAAGACACATCAAGACATGCGAGCGGAAGATGGAGCAACAAGTACTGAGGATACTTGAGGAGTTCCTTACGGTCGTTAACCACGATGTGGAAATTGCTAAGAAAGTTGAATCGGATCAATTCCGAGTGTTGAAGCGGATTTGTGTATTGTTAATTCTACCAGAATGGTGGACGGTTAGGTTTGCACCAAGATAAGGATGAAACACCCGAGTCTCTTAGTAAGGGAGTACCCGTGGTGTCTTGGTCCATTGGTGATACCGTAGTGTTCATGTATGGCAAGCAGAATTATGATGATCTCGTAAAGAAGTTGGTGTTGAAATCAGGTGATGTATTAATCATGGGTGGGCAGTCGAGGACGCTATATTACGGTATCAAGAAGATCAAGCTGAATACGGCACCTCTGACAGTAATCAATGCCACACACATGAAACCTGGACGTTTGAATTTGACCTTTAGGCAATTTTGAAACCATGTGTAACCCTGTAATGTGTAAAGCCAGTTGTACGTTAAGCATGCTATATATTAGCTATGTCGATAATGTAAACCAATTTATGGTGTAAGGAGTAATGTTAATGAATAAAGCAGTGTTAATTTCATGAGTATACAAACCGTGTTGTTACCGTTGTGCTTATAAGTTTGCCAAATAAATTAGGCTGTGCACTCAGAATGGGAGGTACACTAAATGTGTGTAATGAGGCAGAAGCCGGCAAGAGCGGCACTATCCTCACTGGTACCTTCCCAGTTAATGGCATGGACGCATCGATCTTGTTCGACTCTAGAGCCTCACACACGTTTATCTCGCTTTATTTGCGACGAGGCTGGGGTTAGACGGTGAAGAGATGCTTGACTTCCTAGTCACTCTCCCGTCCAAAGAGAGGATCAAGTGTACCCGCTATTACCGAGATGCCATTGTCCGAATCAAAGATGAAGAGTTTCTGATCGACATGATAGAGTTCGAGGGACTCGGATTCGATGTGATTGTGGGGATGAACTGGTTGGAGCGGTACAAGGGTCAAATCCTATGTGCCGAGCACCGCCTGCTTCTTCGGAGTCCAACTAGGGTGACCATTTCATACCGCCAGAGGCCCATGGAGCCTTCGACTCAGATCATCTCCGCAATGGCTATGTATCACGAACTACGACGAAAGAATAATGTGTACCTCTGCTATGTCCAGGACATAGAGAGAGATCCGGAGTTTAGCCCAGATGTTCCAATAGTGTCGAGTTTCCTGATGTCTTTCCTAAGGAACTTCCGGGCATGCCGCCAACACGGGAAGTGGAGTTTGAGATTGAATTGTTGCCGAGTACCAGACCAATAGAGAAGGCGCCCTACCGTGTGGCTCCAGCTGAAATGACAGAGATCAAAGAACAGCTACGAGACCTACTTGACAAGGGATTCATACGCCCGAGCGTTTCACCATGGGGAGTGCCGGTCCTCTTCGTGAAGAAGAAGGATGGTAGTCTCCGCCTCTGCATTGACTACAAAGAGCTGAATGCTGTTACGGTGAAGAACCGTTATCCTTTACCACGCATTGATGATCTATTCGACCAATTGAAAGGAGCATCAGTATTCTCCAGATTGACTTGCGATCCGGTTACCACCAAATCGCTATCCGATAAGGTGACAATGAGAAGACCGCATTCAGAACCAGATACGGTCACTACGAGTTCACGGTCATGCCTTTTGGTCTATCCAGTGCACCAGCTAAGTTCATGGACTTAATGAACCGCTTGTTCCAAGATCAGTTGGACAAGTCAGTGGTAGTCTCAATCGACGATATCCTTGTATATTCAAAGTCGAATGGTGAGCATGAAAGCCACATGAGAAGTGTGTTGCAAACGTTAAGGGAGAACAAGCTGTATGCAAAATTCTCCGAGTGTGAATTCTGGTTGAACCAAGTTTTATTCCTTGGTCACGTCATTTCTGAGGCTAGGATCGCTGTTGATCGGCCAAGATAGATGCAGTGCGCACCTGGCCTAGGCCGAAGACAGTTACGACATCCGGAGCTTCCTCAGTCTGGCAGGATATTACAGGATGTTTATGAAGAATTTCTTTAGTCTCGAAGCTGATGACTTGATGAAAAAGGATGCACCATTCGAGTGGACATACGACTGTGAGAGTTCTTTCTAGAGTCTCAAGGATGCTCTGACATCTGCGCCAGTGCTGACAATACCAGACGGTACAAATGGTTTTGAGGTCTACTGTGATGCATCAGGCAAAGGTATGGGTTGTGTGTTGATGCAACACGGGAAGGTCGTGGCGTACGCCTCCCAACAGCTGAAGAAGCATGAAGAGAACTACCCTACCCATGACTTAGAATTGGGTGCCATCATCTTCGCCTTGAAGATATGGCGACATCATTTGTATGGGGTAAGCGTGACAATTTATTTTGATTATAAGAGCTTGAATTACCTGTTCACTCAGAAAGAGTTGAACATGAGGCAAAGAAGATGGGTCGAGTTCCTAAGCGACTACGACATCAATCTTTAGTACAAGGACGGAAAGGCAAATGTGGTAGCTGACGCATGAGTCACCGAGCACACTCTCTCCATTCGCTAGTCTCTCACTCTAGCTTGGTTGAAGAGGTGTGGAGTGCTCAGATGTCGGATCATTACATGCAAGAGATTAGGCAGAAGCTGATTGATGGCACATTCAAGGGTCAGAAGCACAACTTCTGACTTCACGATGATGACCTCATTAGGCTGAATGGCCTACTGTGTATTCCGAGAAGTAGTGCCAAGCTGAAAGAGTGCATACTGAGTGAATCCCATTGTTCTACTACTTCGATTCACCCCGGAGCTTCAAAGACGTATAAGGGTGTAAAGAGATATTTTTGGTGGACTGGAGTGAAAAAGGATGTGAATGACTATGTGGTAAGGTGTCTCACTTGTCAGAAGGTCATGTTTGAGCACCGACGGCCTAGCGGTATGGTTCAGCCAATGCCAGTGCCAGAGTGGAAGTTCCAAGACATTTCCATGGACTTCGTAGTAGGGCTTCCACCAACAAGGGATGTTTGAATATGATATGGGTCGTTGTTGACTGACTGACCAAGGTGGCCCGATTCATGCCGATGAAGGACACTTGGAAAGTGGCAAAGCTAGCAGAGCTCTTCGACTGAGAGATTGTATGGCATCATGGAGTACCAGAGACTATTGTGTCTGATAGGGATACCAGATTCCTCTCGAGGTACTGGAGATCTACACGGGAAGCGCTTGGTACCGAGCTGAAGCTCAGTACAGTGTTCCACCCTCAAACAGATGGTTAGAGTGAGGGCACCATTTAGACGCTCGAAGATATGTTACGTGCGTGTGCACTTGACTTTCAGACCAGCTGGATTGATAAGTTGCACTTGATCGAGTTTAGCTACAACAACAGTTACCATGCTTCGATCAAGATGTCTCCTTTCCAGGCTTTGTACGATAAACCATGCAGCACGCCTTTGTGCTGGGATGAGTCGAGTGAGGCGGTCATTATAGGACCTAAATATCTGGAGCAAGTACAAGCAGAAGTACACCAGATACGAGCTAACATGAAGGTAGCTCAAGATAGGAAAAAATCGTATGCCGATGTGCGCCGACGTGACCTTGAGTTCACCGTGGGCGACCAGGTGTTCCTTAGAGTTTTGCCCATGAAGGGTGTGTTTCGTTTTGGCGAGAAAGGAAAGTTGAGCCCATAATATGTGGGGCCTTAAGTTGTGACGGAGCGGATAGGCCCGGTAGCTTACAAGCTCGAGCTGCCTGCTGAGCTGGGCAAGGTACATGATATATTTCATGTATCGCAGTTGAAGAAATATATGCCTCATCCGTCTCATGTATTTCAGCCCGAAAGGCAAACATTAGAGCTGACAATGCGATCAGTGGAGACTCCCGTACGGATTCTGGATACTAAGACTCGAGACACTCGTCATAAGTCTGTTCGACTGGTGAAGGTCCTCTGGTCTAAACAGGAAGTCGAGGAGGCCACTTGGGAGCTGGAGGATAGAATGAGGGCGAAGTACCCGTCATTATTTACTCTCTAGTTTTCGTATGTATAGGGTACGGGGCCTACCCCTTTTTAAGGGGGGTAGAGCCATTTCGGTTATGTATGTACGACATGTATTGAAGTACATTGTCTATGTTCTTATGTTACAGACCTTTGAGTCTGAATGATGTTATGTTACCCGGACCATGAGTCGGGGGGTTGATATGTAAAGTTTGTTTGTTATGGAAGTGTATCTGGCAATGTTAATCCCCGTGTTTTAATTTAAATGATGCGTGGGAAGTGTGAACTTTGGGTACAAAGTTCTTTTAAGCGGGGTAGATTGAAATACCCCAAACCTTGATATGTTGTTTAAATATTAAATTATGGTATATTAAGGATAAAAAGTGCCTTAGAAACATTGGTGAACAATTTAAACCATAAGAAAACATAATAAAGTACCATGAAGACAATTAGAGCACAAACATGCTCAAAGCTTGGGATAACCTTGGTTAAGACCCAAAGAACTTACCAAGACTTTATTAACATGCTAATGAACATTTTAGACCAATTAATAAAGAAAACCAAGCTTGTGAACAAGTTAAAACACAAAATGTGCTTTAAGGAGTCTTAAAGCACATTTTTGAAAAATTGTCTTGGAAATGGGTATTGAGTGGCTAAATTCCCATCATTACTATTTAATCAATATGTGTACAACTTTGTGTCACATTAGGAAGCCTAAATCAATGGGAAGTCAAAAATTCACAAATATGTGCACTAATTAGTGAATAGTGCTCAAATAGTGCTAGTTTAAGACATAAGTCTACTTAGTTTAATTAAATGGTCAATAAAAGCCATAAAGTATCCTATATACTAAAGGGGGCCATTATTTTAAGTGTGAGTCATCAGACTTGGCTAGTTGTTAAGGAAGGAAGAATAAACAAAGTAAGAAAAGACAATTTGCTTTAACATAAATATCTTTCAAAACTTACCTCTCACCTCACCTTTCTTCATTCTCCTTGTTCCCACCGTCTCCAACCTTCATCCTCCCTTCTCCAAAACAGTAATGCTACAGCACCTCTACCATTCTTCAACTTCTTTTGCTTGTAATTCCTTGCTCCATGCTCCAAATTCAATTTCAAGACCACCATTCGGTGCCATTTCGGTGCCATGAAGAATCTCCATTGAAGGAGGAAAAACTCATCTTTTTATACCTTGTCATTCCCTTTTGCTTCAAGGTAAGGAAAACCAAAGAAAAAAATACATTTCCTCTCATTTGTTCATGACCGAGAATCACCTTGTTATACCCAAAATTTCAACCCCCGGGAAGAGAGTCTTTACTAATAGGATAGTAGCGAGGGTTCCCGGTTCGATCGGCACATTTCAGAGTACTAGGGACAGCTTAGTCATCTCCAGGGGCACTTTCTTAATTTTTCAAGGCTCCTAAGCCCCCGATAGGCTTTCTCTCTCCTCCAAATAAAGGTCAAATCAATTCAAAATGCTTTGAAATTTTAACCCATGACAGAGGATGACATTTGAAGCATAACGGCGTTGGAATTTTGATTTTTCGAATTTCCAATATTTTTCTAGCAATTTCTGATTGAATCTGACGAGAAATTGAATTTAAAAATTCCAATATCCAAAAAATTCGATTCCACTTTAGAAAATTCAGAAATAACATCCTTTACCCATGGGTAAAATTTCATAATCAAATTCCTTTTGGAAGCCCTTGAGCTAAAACGTCAGAAAATCTCGGTTTTTACCGGATTTTTCTATCATTAAGGAAGCCTATATAAGGAACCTTATCCCATGATCAAATCAGAACCTCAAGAACCCTAGACCCTCAAAGAAGGCAGCCGTCTCATTCTCTTCACGTTTTTACACATCCAAGCACCAAAATCACATCAAAAATCCCCCGAAATCACATCTAAACACATTTTTCAAACCCAACACATCAACATCATCAAACATCAACCAAACCACCTCCAAAACATGAAGAACACCTTCAAAAATCAACAACTAGAAGCTCGGGTCGAACTCAATCCGGAACCGGCACCATCAGAGCCTCCGAAGAATCCCGACGTGAAGAATCCTCCTGAATTCGAAGGTAAAACTGGTTGTAATTCTACTTTTCTAACTCTCCACGACCTTATTAACTCTCTGTCAAATTTTGGGTTCAAACTAACCTTTTACGCTTCTGTATTGCTAATTACTTTTGTTTCTGCCTTGTTACTTGTTCGTCAAGTTTCGTACATAATTTGACTTCAAACTGTGATCTTTCGATTACTAACATATTGTACATCTTTCAGGCTACACGTGCATTAATTTTGAGCCGAAAACACCTTTGGGAACCACCATAAAACCCCGTCTGTGGGTTGTCCGGGACCTCGGACCTATGGTCCGGGACCACGGACGGGTTGTCCATGGCCACGGACACCCACGGACAGTGGCGGGATTTTAAAATTTTAAAAAATTTAGGTTTTGCTAAACTATGTCCAGGCCTACGGACATCCTGTCCGTGGCCCCGGACTTTTCAAATTTTTGTTTTCTGTTTAATTCGACTTTTATTTTCACATAGGTTAACTAAGGTCCATGGTTACGGACATTAGGTCCGTGGCTATGGACGGAAACAAAATTTGACCTAATTCTTCCTCCAAAACCCTAGTTTAGGTAACTTTCAATTTCACTTTAATTTTCTATCAAAAAAAATGTTAAAAATACAAAAAAAAAAGAAGCGCGCACTTAGGTTAAAACGACTCATAATAAGCCGTAATTTAACTAAGTAGAGGAAAAACGACTTCTAAGGGTAATGAAAGTAATTGAACCCTAAATAAGTTGTATACCAAGCCCCCGAACCCGAACTCTCCTTTCCTAATTTGATCTAGGTAAAAATTAGGTGGCGACTCATAATAAGTTCCAGTGAGCTAGCTTAGGTTTTAATAATTTTTGTTATATGACATAGTTATTAATCTTAGGTTATAAGTGGACCTAAAACCTGGCTAGATCCCAATCAGCCTTAATCATCATAGGGTAGGGTTTTAAAATCAAGGCTCACAGACTGGCGACTCTGCTGGGGAAGAAGCTTCTTAATTTTAACTTGTTTTATTTTCAGAAAAAGGGCCTAACTCGAAAATGTTTATTTATCGATTTATTACATTGTTTGTTTACTTTTGTGCGCACTTTAATATCTGTACCTTTGCATCATATGAGAGCGAGGGTCCACGCAAACCAATTTCACCCCGGGACCCGTTTAAGGGTCCCCTGTCCGGGACTCACACCTTTTAAGGTGATGTGAACAAGCGGGGGAAAAGAGGAGGATGTCATCTAACCACATCCCCTTAATACCTGGGCTTTAGCCCCAAGCGTTTTCCTGGCAGTGTCCTTACCTAGCCCATTGTTTGGTCATTCAAAGACCCGACTGTAGACGCACACCTTTTGGTGATGTGAAAAAAGTAGGGAAGCCCAAAGAGAATAGCGTGCAAGCCCTATTCCTTTGTGGTGACCTGGGCCCATGCCCCAAGCACCTCTCCGGATCGATCCATACCCGGTTTAATTTAAGTGTCCAGCAAGGACATGTTGAATTTGTGTGGACCTTGTTTGCTTGTGTGATCAGTCCACTATCCAGCCTAGAAATTGATAGGAGTTTCCCCTGCATCAACTTAGCCCAACCCGAATTGGCAGCTCTATTGTTTACGGCCCAAAGGCCCTGTTTGATTTAATGTGTGAATCATTTGGGCTTCGGCCCAAAAGTTTAGACTTAATGATTTCTCTTTTTCGGCCCAATTTGAATTATCAATTTAGTTCCAGGCCCATGAAAAACAAATCCACCTAAAGCAATCCATAAAAATCCATCAGGCCTTTCTATTTCAAGGCCCATTCTAGTCCAGGAAGACTTCTCACTCGGGTTTTGACTCACGATCCTAGACATGGGTATCATCTTCAGGCCCAATCATTACTCGGCCCAAATTCCAATTCACGTCCAGAACATGGTTTAGAAATCACTTCGGCCCATGCGCTTCACTTCTAGCCCAAACACATTCTGGCCCAAGCGCCCAATTCTCAGAACATTTCAGCCTAGGCACCAGTTCACAGCTTATGAATCATTCTGGCCCATGTGCCTCTCTTCCAATTCATTTCGGGCCTCAGTGCTTACCCACAATCTTCAAAACATTCCAGCTCATTTGCTTTTCTTGCAGCCCAAACAAGTTTTAGCCTAAAACTTCTTTGCGGCCCAGAAATTTAGCTTAGGTCACTTTTGTTTTCCAACAGATAAGCCCAAATCTCAAGTATGGTAGAGGGAGGAAATCCAATCAACATGGATGCCCAGTTAGCCGAAGAATTCAATGAGATGCTGAAAAAGATTGAGCGCATGGAGAGGGCCACTAAGCCAGCCGGTTTTGACTACTTCTCCATTAGATTATATCCCAAGGTGGATCTACCTCCAAAGTTGAAATTGCAAACTCCTCTATACAAAGGTTTCCTCCACAGTTCCTTGCACAGTTCGCGCAATTGCTTCATGTCATGTGTTCCCGTATTCGACCCGAAGATGCCAAATCTCCTCAGCAAGGCATTCCATACTCAAGGATAAAACCATACGAGGAGGTATGTGAAGCTTTTCTGCGTTTTGAGTACGCGAGAATTTTAGTCACCAGGGCTGATCTGCAGCACACAACAACAATGTGAATCATCAGATTTTGTGTAGCGTTAGAATGTGGAGCTACAGCAATGCTCATGAAGAACAAAGCAACAAAAAGGAAGCAATGCAGCTGAAAGACAAGCTATAAACATGCAGAAGACAGGGCTAAACAATATTACATGCTGATGAAATGTTTAAATACAATGAACTCGAAATTAAAACCTTGGGAATCAAAACACCGGGACAAAGAGTCGACAACAAACCTGATCCGAAAGAGAAAGAGAACTAGGAGCATGAGGTAAACACCGTTCGACAGATAAAAGGACCAGGACAAATCGTCGGGGCAATGGAATCATCCCGAAAGTGAAATACCCCAAACTTATTAAACATGGATTAAATATCTAATCATATTAATTAAGGCCTAAACATGCCTTAAAAGTCAACTGAGAACAATAGTGGTCAACACAAAACAAGATGTTGCACCCTTTGACTGTTAAGGATAAACAAAATACCCAAATGAACTACTTAGGACCTAAAAATTTGTCCTAAGAATATTAACACATTACTAAACATATTATAACCGTTGGGCAACACTCCAACACAAAGAAAAAGCACTTTCATGCTTCAAGGTCAAAAAGGGCAAAAATGTGCTCTAAGAAACCTTAAAGGTCTAATGGCCTCTAAATGATATAAAATTGAATACCATGATCAAATATCATGTAAGGAACACAACAAAACCGTTGTCAAAGAAAACAGAGCTCAGAAACACCTGGCGACACAAAATGTGCACTAAAACTCCTTAAAGCACGTTTTTGTGTAATTGCCTTCTAAATTGGTTTTAAATGAGCTAAAAGGTTATAAATACCTTTAAATATGATAAAATATCATATTATATGATATTAGGAATTTAATTCCAGAAATTTACGAATTTTTACAAAGTTAATATTAAAATATTAATAAAACCCTAAAGTGGGGCCCGTTTGGGTCAACATTGACTAAGTTGGTCAATGTTGACCATTGACCACGAAATGGACCTTATAAATCAGATTAATAAGGCTCCTAGACAGACCATGTGACAATACCCATGTGCCAATTAAATATACACCTTACTTTTACATAAAATAACAAAAAAAACAAACTTTACCTTATAAAACAAAAAGGTGGGCTCCACTTACCTTTCCCATGTGAGCCAGCCGATTTGGAGCCTCCATTTGCTCCTCTTTTCCCTTGTATTTCGGTGCTCCAATCAAGAAGAAGACAAGGGAGATGAGTCACCTTACAAAATGAACTAAAGTAACATTATTTATCTCATTTTTTATTCAAATTGGCTCCAATCATACCCTACCTTTGTCAATCAAGGACGGCTGCCCCTCTTCTTGTCTCCACCGAATTCCCCTTCAATTATCAGCATCAATCAAGCATTGATGAGTCATCAAAACAATAATGACCTAAAATATTCAAAAAAATGACTTTAAGGCAATATTAGGTCATTCTCCTTCATCCCTCCTCTTCAGCCGAGGTTGCTCTGTCCTTGAGCTCCCTTTGGCTCCTCTCCACCGTAGGTAAGAGTTCCAAGCTCCATTGGAGAGAGTTCATGCTCTAGGTAAGCTCTTAAGGCATAAAAATGCCCATTTTCTTCATCTTTCTTTCCTTTTCGATTGATCTACACTCCAACCTTTTCTATACATCTATGTAGAGTGTTTTGGAGGTTAAATGAAGAATCATTCTCGGCCATAACAAGATCTAAGGAGAAAATTTCAAGTCTTGACCATTTAAGGTAAAAATGTGCTTTAAGCTCATATCTTTTGATTCCCTTCAAGTTCGGCTGTGAAACTTCGTTCCTAGCCTTATTTTCTTCTCCTTTACATGTTAAATCAGTTGGTTAGCCATTTGGAGCAAGGGTGGCCGAGATCCAAAGGAAATACCCTCTTTTAAGGCATTTTTCCAAGGTAAAACCTAATAACAAGGTAGCTTGTTGTGATCTAGCTATTTCCTATGTCAATATGGTAGATCTAACACCTTGTGGTGTGTTTGATTCAGGCCGAAACCATCTTGAACTCTCCTTGCATTTTTAAGGTGATTTTTGCCTTAAATCTTACATTAAATTACTTTTTATGGTTAGATCTTTCTTGGAGACTAACTAGGCCTTGTTTGCTGTTTGAAAACATGCAAGAGAAGCTTTGGAAATTTTATCTAAGGCTGGACGAATTCAAACAAGGAATTATTCAAGCTAAATCAAGGTATAAATCACTTAAACATTAACTTTGCTAAGTTAAAATGTTCTAAGCTAATTCTATATTAATTGCCGTGAGAGAACATGGTAATAAGGTCATTTTTGACCTTAAAATGTTTAAATAAATGGCTTAGTAAATTTATCTAAGTGATTAAGTAACATAAATGTCAAATTTAGACATTATGTGGAAGTTTGGTAATTAAATGGAAAGTGTGTGGTGAGGCCGAGAATTATAAGTATTTTTGGGACATTTATGTGTAATTTATTTTGCAAGCCAATGTTTGTAATAAGGCCATGTATTTTAGGCCATTTTATTTATGCATTTACAAGCTTTTAATTAAGTTTAAGTAGTATAAATGCATTACCGAAAATAAATGGGGTATTAGGTGTAATTAAATTAAATTTGGGGGCTTTAGAATAATAAGGCCGAAAATTAGAGGTAAAAAGAGAGTTAAAATAAAGTTTATAAATTTTTATAAAGTTTTGGGTTAAATGGTGATTTCTAGAAAGTTTGGGTGCAAACCGTAATTATTAAGAATTAATGGTCAAGGAAATATTAAGGAGGTCAAATTGACCATATGCTAGGGTTTGGCAATAAATTAAATAAGTTAGATAATATTTAAGGTTTTATAATAAGTTATGTATTTAATGGTAATATTTTTATAACATATGTGGTAAATATGTTATTACCAAAAATAAAAGGTGTACAATGGTATTTTAAACACCCATGGGCTATTAGGAATTTTTAGGAATTTATTGGGTTGTTTTTGGAATTAAAATGAACTATATATGTATAATATCTAGTTATTATGTCATTATGACACTTTGGAGAAATATAGATGGTGGAATGGTAAATACCAAGAGTATATGGGTTTATAAGGATATTTATAACCCTTTGGTGAAATTTGGAGATTTTTAGAATAATATAAGAGTACTTATTAAGATATGTGTATAATATATGGTTTTTATGATATGGTAAAACTATATGTTATAAATAGGGCCAAATGGCAAATATAGAATAGCACAAGGGCTGTTCGGAATTTACAAAAAATAACCATAGGTTATACTCTTTTATAAGTTAGAAATGTTATATTAAATGGTATATATAACATGGTAAAAAGAAAGTGGTGATTTCGTAAATAAAGGAAATTATGGTTTAAGGAAAAGTATAAGGTTTAATATATGCCTATGAGGCAATATACAATAGTTTTGTATAAAACTTTAGGTTATAAGTTAAAGGAAATAAAAATATCATATCAAATGGTATTAGTATTTTGGTATAACATTAATGATGTTATGTGGTCAAAAAGGGAATTTAAATAAATTCAAGGGCTATACCGAATTAATAAGAATTGGAAAATGAATTTTAGACTATGGTCTACAATGTCATAAATGTTATGACAATGATATGGTTTAGATGGAATTAATATAAGGAAGGGTACTCACATAAAATAATGTGACAAACTATAAATAAATGGGATTTATAAACTAAGGTGTTTATGGAATAAACCTTAGGGGTTGTAATTATACAACATAAAATGTTACATGATATTAGGATAATAATCTTAATATAAGTTGTATAATATAATACAACTGATGGGAATAATCATCTAATAAAAGATGATAAAATGTAACATAAAATATAAGAGTTTATGAAACTCATGAGAATTACCTATGTGGTAAAAATATATAAACATACACAAGAATGATGTATATAAGGTATATATATATATATATATATATATATTGGTTGAAAACCATATGATTTAATGGTGGTGGTTATTTAAAAAAAATAAATATAGTTACGAACTATAAGTTATGAGTTTTAGAATGCAATATATATAAGAATGCATGCATACATGCAACTATAGGTTACGTACCTAAACTAGATGTGGATAAGATTAAAAGAAATATAAGGAATTAAACTTAACAGTTGAAATAGTTTTGACGTACGCGTTTTAAGTAACAAAGCCGACTGTTTTAGAAAAACCTGTAACAAACAACTGTAGAAAACAGGGTGAACTGTCGGGGTTACTTATAATTCGGAAATACCGGATGTAGTTAGTCATGAAGACTGACTTATAGTTTTAATACCGTTTAGATTATACTTTGACAAGGACGCTTGACAAGCTAGCGGACTACACAGAGCATAGGACCTTGCTGATTCATACTCCACCGTAATACGAACAGGGTGAACGGTATGTAAAGGGTTTTGATCCGAGTTGTCCTAAGGTTGCTCCTTGGGCTCGGATTTGGTTGATATAACTTGTATGTTGTTATATGTCTCTGATTGTCTCTGAGGGCTTCCTCAGTTCAGACTTCTGTGTGATCTGTGACAAGATTGATTGTCTGAATGTGTTAATTAATATGCATGAATTGTATATTTATAGCTGCTTATTATTTACTGTTGTTGAGTTAACAGTATCGGTTCGTATATATGAACCAGTATATATAAAACGAACTAGCGGCTATGGTGCTATCTTATATGAGATATAAGGAATGTAAGTAAAACGTTGTAGCACTATGATAATAACATATACATATTATCTGAGACTTTTGTACGGAGCATTGACCTTTTCTATACGCCGCTCTCGTATCTAACACTGGATCCCGAGTTTACAGACTCCGGATTGGAGTAATGACCTTAGTCTGCTGTGTTAGAAAATTTGGTACTGGAATGCGATGCGATGGTATAATTAATTAATTAAAGGAATGGAAGTAAAGCAAGGGATGTGGCTCGTGGGTGTGGCGAGTGTGATCACAAAAACGATACCAGGATGTCCGCGTACGGGTCCGTAAGTATCAAGAAAATTTCCCGTGAGCTAGAATGGCTCGTTGGTCAGAGATCTACCGTTGGAGTGGCTACTGCGTGGGTGACCCGCCATATATATGGGTAACTAGAACATGTCGTTTTAACGAGACATTGTCACTAGGTATAACTGAACAACTAAAACAATTGAGACTTATATAGTGGCGAACAATATTGGTTTCTATACCATGGACGAGAATAATAACTGTTTATTATTCTTGTTGTTTCGCTGTTGTTCATTGGTTGTACTTGTGGTTATTTTATTGTGTGTTGATGGTTGGATGGAGCCTACAAGGCTAAGGTAAATCAATATGAAAACTGTACGCTACGACGAATGTACATTGTACATTATATTGTTATACTCGATACGTTCGATATATAAATGTTGTATGGAATATTAAATGAATGTTTGGATATTGGATGGATGATTAACGTTTATGAATATTTGGATGGATGGCTATGTATATTATTACATTTATCTACAGTTGTTTATAACTGTAAAATGGAAAGGCATAAAACAACAATCTAATAATAAGATGGTTAAAATGACAAGTGACCATTAGGGTCCATGCGGCATACTCAGCGTCTATCGCTGATACTACACCATTACAGGTTGTTGATCATTGTCGGAGCTGAAGAGCAGAAGGAACAGGGTAATTGGAGTTATACTTTTGTTACCACACATGGAGATGTTGTATAGCGATGAGGATGGTGAATTGTGTTATGGTAAGGTTGTGTATATTCAGGTTTGGGTAGACGCTCACTTGTCAATGTTTATGATTTATGGATTTAGTATTATATATGTATAGAGTTCTCGTTATCACTGCGGTTAGCAGTTTATTTGTATTGGAAGTTGGATGTAGTTTGGCTGCGTTGCTCGCATGGGCGAGTAACGGCCGGTGACACCCGAGTGAGTTTTGTAATTGTTATTTATTTTTCCGCTGCGAGACGTTTTAATTATTGCTACGTGAGAGATTATATCGTGTTTGTGGTGAGGGGTGTTACAAAAGTGGTATCAGAGCGGAGTACCGCTCTGATGACGAGATAATAGGTTAAGACAGTGAGCTTAGGACTTGGGAAGTTATGGGAAACATTTGGGAGGTACGAGACGATTCATCTTAGAAGGATATTGTGTCTAGTAACGCAAATTGCGTGACAGGTTAGCCTTAAGGCACTTAATATCTATTGGTTGTGTACGGTAATTTACCGAGTATTTATGTGACATACTGTACCACAGATGTCTGGTGGAACTAGAGGGCGTGGTACTGGTAGAGGTGGAGGCGGTGACCCGGCATTCCAGGAGTAGTGAGACGGTTGCAGCCGTTCTTGCACACTGGGTACTCATATAGGAGGAGCACCAGCCCACCCGCCACAGCCCAGGGAAACGAACTGGCTGAAGTCAGTTGGCGAGACCCGACCACCTACATATTCTGGGGAGCCAGACCCCGTAGCTTTGGAGCGTTACATTGTTGAACATGAGAAGGCCTATGAAGCTTTACAAGTACCTGACGACAAGAAGGTCGCCATTGCTGCTTTCCATCTGAAGGATGCAGCCAGTACTTGGTGGAGGTGGTCAAGGACCATCACCTGGCTACGCCCGACTTTACGTGGGCTGCCTTTGTCGAGTTGCTGAGAGGGAAGTACTACTACAGCACATCTCAAACAGAAGAAGCGCCAGGAGTCCGAGACACTGACCCAAGGAGGTCTGACCGTGGATGAGTATTACGCTCGATTCATTGGTCAGCTGGACTTCATTCCCGGTGTGGATTACTCAGAGACCGTGAAGGTCGAGAAGTTCCGGAGAGGACTATTATTTCACATTCAGATGGCGATGGGTGCTACCCTCTACACTACCATCCAGGTACCAACATGAAAGCCATAAGATTCTTTACTTACTACATTACCAATTAACTTTGTGAGAACTTACCAAGGAGATTCCAGGAGTGTTATGAGGCTGCCTCGAGGACGGAGCTAATGCTCCAGACTCGGGAAGAGACTCTAGGGGCAAAGAAAAGGAAGAACCCTGAGGAAGAGTTGAGGGTGGAGGAGCGTCTTCAGGCGATAGCCAGAAAAAGGGAAAGTAAGGACTTATCCCACTCTAAATTGTTTACCATACTAAATATCTTATAAATACTGACCCGAAACATTTAAACAGGAAGTTTTTCCAAAAAAAGGGCAACAAGGTCACAAGGGAAAGAAAGGGAAAGAGCCCGTCCTGCAGTTTACCGGCCCAGCTATTGATGCTAAGCCTCTGAGATCTGCACCTCCTAAGGGTGAGAACACCTACCTCATAAAGTCAAATGCAATCTTAACCTTTATACCACCAGATTTTAACTTAAACTTTAATACAATCATCAGGCACCGAACAGCCCCAACGCCATTTTTACTGTAAGCGTTGTGGGAAGGACCACCCAGGGGTCGACTGCGAAGGCCGCAAAGTCGAATGTCGGTGCTGCCACAAAGAGGCCATAGGGAATTTGAATGCTGGATGAACCCAGAGAGCCGTAATTACAGGCCACCAAAGAATACTCAGAAGACCTCAGCTGGAGGATCTGGAGTACCACGAGGCGGTCGGATGGCTAGACATCTACTGATGCTGGAGCCCAGAAGGGCAAGGGAGTAGATAGATAGGCATGAGTACCCTAACTCCATGAGACCGCTGGTGGAAGAATTTTACTTACTATGTTGTGTGCTTACTTTGAATGTTAGAAGGAGCTATGTTATAAGTATGTGGGAGTGTGTCATTGACCACTCGCCTTTTGTGTAAGACTTTGGGATTAGTTGTGTGTACTCAGTACCAATAAGCTTTGAACCTTGAAGGATAATATATATGAACAGGATGTTAAGGCTTACATTATCATGTAGCCCATACTCGATGACACAGAGTCAATGAGACCGGGAATTACTGAACCAGAATTTCCACCTGCATGGCGCACTTGCTATTGCAAGCGCTATGACAGTAAACCACTGAAATTTCCATCTGCCTTGCGCACTTGCTACAGCAAGTGCAGCGACAGTGATAGCAACAGTAACAGCTACTGCAAATGCAACTGCAACAACTACTACTTTTAACCTTTATTAAAAAAAAATAGTTTTTTTTTTCAAACTTTTTCATTCAAATCTGGAGATTAGAAACCTATGCAATTGGAAGGACCGATAGTCCAACCACTGCAACTGGACACATTATACAGCCACTATGACTGTAAAAAAAAAACACACACAACACCAGTTTAAACGTTCGAGGAAGTTTCAGACAGAGCTACTAGCCAAATACCATCGGAGTATACTTGCATTTAATGCTAATCACTATTAGTGACACATGTTTAGTCCTTATGGACAAGCATACCTTTGTAGATACACCACCGTCAGTGAGGATGGTTGGGAAGTGAAGAGCCAAGTTGCTCAAGCTATTATGCAATCTGCAATACATCCAATTACATGGATGAGGGGACGAATATGAACTATGGATGAGATATGAAAAAAAAAAACTGGGAGAAAAGGAATATGTGTTGTACTCAAGAGATAAAAAAAGGGAGAAACGAGTTTGCTAAATATAGCACAAATCTTACTTACACCGAGCTGAATAACGCCGATTTATGACCCGAATTACCACTGATGCCACCGGGGCAATAACATGAACTGTTAGACAAAAAAAAAGCAAGCAAAAAAAAAGACAAAAAAAGAGAAGAAGAAGAAGAAGAAGAAGAAGAGAGAAAAGGAAAAAAAATAAGAGGATATTCATCAAGGGGAGATTGACAAAAGAATACTTCACCACAACCGTGTGACAGACATTACCAGTTTTACTAAACGAGACATGGGACGACCGCACTCCGATAGGAGCATGTGGGCCTGACAGACTTATTTATAAGTTAGTTGGGTAAGTAGTAATGTATCAGTACAGTACCCCATGCAAGTAGACAAGTAGTGTTAGGAACACGAGAAGTAGTCAACTCCATTCTACGGACAGTAAGACGGATTACCTCGAAGATGGACGAGAAGAGCCGCAGTTAAACCAACGGGCTAAAGAAATCAAGAATTTTCAACAGAGAACAGTGGACGGTATACAGAGAAGACAAGGAAACAGTTCAAGGATAGGAACCCAAAAAAAAAAAGAAACAGGAAAACCCATTATGGACGAATAATATGTAGAAGCCTCATAAGGATCAAGCAAATGCTTGCAATCCAGAGGAAATCTACCAGATGATATGGACATAAACGCGTGATTACGCAAAAGAAAAGATAAAGCTATATGATAGCAGATACCTTAAGCAAGGAACAGTGGATTTGGAATGTACCACTCACAGGATAATTCGCACATCTTTTCTGCTTGACTCATTGGATATTAGTTGTTGAGTGTTTACGCCTCTGCACTCTGTATGACTGAGTGTTTTGGTATTGCACTCGTGCAGTTATTAATCTAGTGGGAATGCAGAAAGATAAAGTGGATATCAACACGAGTGTGTATTAAAAAAAAAGAAGAGGAACTACAACAGTGTGTCACTCCGGAACAAATACCAGGAGACATGGATGACAAACATCATCTTTGTGGACATTTAGGCTGGTATGTCTTAGTATTACAAAGACAAGTGCAAAGAGCACTAAGTACTAACAATAGCCAATGTCATATTACATCTAAAACTGAATGTCAGTGAGAGAAGACACACGCATGTATGCGAGTTATCCAAACAAGTGGATTCACAGCAATGGAAAAAAAAGAGGCAAATGGAGCCTGTGTTCATGGGTCTGCACCTTATACGGAGCGAGTGGGCCCATTAGAATGAATTTGGGAGAGAGCACAATTGTTTAGTGCCACATCCCTTACGAGTCATAGAGCCCAGAAGGGCTAGAGTCATACCCGTCTCTCTGATATGAGGATAATCCACGAGTTGGAGAACTCTTTGAGAGCCAAGTATCCAGCGCTCCTTGTTGAGCGGCTGTTGTATACTTGTGGGGTACGGGGGCGTAACCCTTTTTAAGGGGGGTAGAGCCTCTTGGCTGTGCACATGTGTGCACTAAGTTATGTTTGTTTAGTATGCATTGCATACAAAGAATTGGTGTGTGGCGGGCATACGAGGTTTGTGTGGTTAGTATGTGAATTATTTCGTATGCATGGCATACAGTGAATTGGTTTGTTTGTGTGTGATGTACACTTGTATGTACGTATCTTACGAGATACCTGTATGAATATTGTGTTTACACCAGGTGTGTAACACCTTGCTTATGCTATTTGTGATATGTATTCATATTGCTTTATAGAATGATTACATATGGTATCGCCTAGATACGAAATGAATCATTAGATATGGAATGTGGAATAATGGAACGTTATGGACACCTCAGGAAGGTTGTCAGGACTTGTAGAACTGATAGGAAATAATGATGCTGATGGATCACCTATATCCATATATGATTGAACTAACGCCACAACGTGATGGCTATGTGCTGTATAAGCGCAATACGATGTATGTAAATGATATATCACATAGATATACATTATGGGAATAATGGGTAGTTATACACTTATATACTTCCCTATTTGATTAAGAGACTTCGGGACGAAGTCTTTTTAAGGGGGGTAGATTGAAATACCCCAAACTTATTAAACATGGATTAAATATCTAATCATATTAATTAAGGCCTAAACATGCCTTAAAAGTCAACTGAGAACAACAGCGGTCAACACAAAACAAGATGTTGCACCCTTTGACTGTTAAGGATAAACAAAAATACCAAATGAACTACTTAGGACCTAAAAATTTGTCCTAAGCATATTAACACATTACTAAACATATTATAACCATTGGGAAACACTCCAACACAAAGAAAAAGCACTTTCATGCTTCAAGGTCAAAAAGGGCAAAAATGTGCTCTAAGAAACCTTAAAGGTCTAATGACCTCTAAATGATATAAAATTGAATACCATGATCAAATATCATGTAAGGAACACAACAAAACCGTTGTCAAAGAAAACAGAGCTCAGAAACACCTGGCGACACAAAATGTGCACTAAAACTCCTTAAAGCACGTTTTTGTGTAATTGCCTTCTAAATTGGTTTTAAATGAGCTAAAAGGTTATAAATACCTTTAAATATGATAAAATATCATATTATATGATATTAGGAATTTAATTCCAGAAATTTACGAATTTTTACAAAGTTAATATTAAAATATTAATAAAACCCTAAAGTGGGGCCCATTTGGGTCAACATTGACTAAGTTGGTCAATGTTGACCATTGACCACGAAATGGACCTTATAAATCAGATTAATAAGGCTCCTAGACAGAACATGTGACAATACCCATGTGACAATTAAAATACACCTTACTTTTACATAAAATAACAAAAAAAACAAACTTTACCTTATAAAACAAAAAGGTGGGCTCCACTTACCTTTCCCATGTGAGCCAGCCGATTTGGAGCCTCCATTTGCTCCTCTTTTCCCTTGTATTTCGGTGCTCCAAGCAAGAAGAAGACAAGGGAGATGAGTCACCTTACAATAAATGAACTAAAGTAACATTATTTATCTCATTTTTTATTCAAATTGGCTCCAATCATACCCTACCTTTGTCAATCAAGGACGGCTGCCCCCTCTTCTTGTCTCCACCGAATTCTCCTTCAATTATCAGCATCAATCAAGCATTGATGAGTCATCAAAACAATAATGACCTAATATCAAAAAAATGACTTTAAGGCAATATTAGGTCATTCTCCTTCATCCTTCCTCTTCAGCCGAGGTTGCTCTGTCCTTGAGCTCCCTTTGGCTCCTCTCCACCATAGGTAAGAGTTCCAAGCTCCATTGGAGAGAGTTCATGTAACACCCCTACATTACTTCACAACTAAAGGAGATCGCAGCGGGAATAAATAACTAAACAATAACTAACGCTTCGGTGCTACAACGCCGTCAACCACCCACGTGGTTGACAAGGCAGAATAAATACAAGTGTACCGGTCTGATGATCAGACTCCCGAGCATAAAACTAAACCATAAATACATCATATACAATACCGAGTATTACTTACATTCCTTCACTGTAAACTGTCAATATACCGCCATATTAATTTCAACGGAATCAAAATATAATGCCACGGGAGCACAGGCGCATCCCGGGCTCAACATCCAAAATAAACCAACATACAACTGCAGCCTAGATCCTACAGCCACTCTGCCTCCTCGATCCTCATCCTGCAGTAAAAATATGGAGCCCCCGAGGGGGTCAGCAACCCTTGGCTGTGGTATGGTTAACGCGCAGCCCATCGGCTACCGGGATACGCGCAACTAATTGTCATGATAACATGGCATTCACTTTATACATAACATAACATAACATAATATGTGGCATAGCATCAATAGTGCATAGCACAACATCACATACACAGTGGATCTTCGTTCCACAATAACAAACCAAGAAGGTTAAATAACATAAGAGCCTAGAGAATGATTCACTCTCATGTTAAGCTCGTTACACACACTCATTACCGTTCTGTTATTCGAACGAGTAAAAGTCATAGATGGTTCGGATATAGTGACCCGAACACAACACACAAACACATGTTCCCACTAAACCGATCATAAGTCAGAATAGGTAAGCTTTGGAGGAAGCTAACGGGAGATCGAACGCCAAATTAAGGAGGACAATCTTAACAACATAAGAGTCGAATCTGATTCAGATATCTACTCTTAACTTACATGCATGACCGGACTACCGGATTCCTCACTTACCAGTTAACACTTGTTAGAAGTTCATGGTGGAACTTAACAACCAATACACAACAGGTGGTAAGTCACGTTAGTCACACAAGGGAAATGAGTCACATCATATCATCACAATAATATGAACAACTGTAAACTCATTACATGTTAAATCTTATAAAGTCATTAAGACACAGAAAAACATACACACACAAGCCGGTGTAAACCGGTAGACAACAGACTGCAAGAAAACCATACCTTGGTCCTTGCCTCGATTGATTTCCTCCGTAGGTCTCTCCTATACATGATTAATAACGTCGGTTAATTATTTGTTTAACTTCAAACTTACTAAATGTTTAACATGATTGTATGACATGTTTTTCATGTCTAACTTACCCTAGGTTACCTTCATTATACCCTCCAAGGTTAACTACATTTGTCACATTCTTTACTTATTTTTTTATAAGTTTTGGTCTGTCCGACCCACCGTCCGACCCACAACTGGGTCGGACCCTTCCAGTGATTTTCGGGTTTGGAAAAACTTAGCTTGTCCGACCCATGTCCGACCCAACCTTCTGGGTCGGACCATTCCAGAGAATTTTATCGACCTTAGAACATACATGTCCGACCGATGTCCGACTCACTCGACTGGGTCGGACCATTACAGAACCTTTACCGCCTTACAAAACACGCCCGTCCGACCCACGTCCGACTCACTCGACTGGGTCGGACCATTCCAGAACATTTTCCGTCCTTCAAAACATGACCGTCTGACCCATGTCTGACCCAAGTCCTCTGGGTCGGACCGTTCCAGAACAATTTCCTGACGTCTAACAGAGGCTGTCCGACCCAAACTTGGGTCGGACCCCTGGGTCGGACGCCATCTAAACTTGCCCAAACTTTGTCAAATCTTCACCAAACTCTCCTTAAGCCTCTTAATGTTTCCTAAGAACATTTGGTACACTTATATCCACATACAACATCCATGAAACTAATCATCTATAACCTTAAACACTTACTCATTTCATACCGAAATTCCTAACACTTATGTTATTTCCTCCTTAGTTTCCCAAATGGTGTTTCATACCTATGATAGCTACTATCCCAAAATGCTTTCTCCTCATTTTAACATCATCTCCCAAGCATCATTTCTTACCATCAACTCCTTATGTCATTCTTGAAATCCTTTTTCCAGTTCACACTTTCTCCTTGTTCACCAAAGTTTGCCCAAATCCTAACACAAGTCCAAATGACTCTAGTGTATCCCAAAACATTCCTTTCATTTTAAAATCCTCTAGAACATTTCCTAAGCCCTTATCACATCTTAAAACACCTTAATGCATGTTTCTTTCCAAGGAAAGCACTTAACCATTCTAAACATTTCTTAACTCGTCAAACTTATTTTTAAACCTTAGGACTTCTTGTTTGTTACCTAAATTTTGACATAGGTTCTCCTAGAACATTACTAAACCAAAACATACTGTTTTCACCAACAAACAACCAAGAACACTAAAAATCCATCAAGCACTTTCTTATACACAAACTTCACTCATATAGCACTACATCACAATATAGTGCATAATTTAAATTGCATGGCACTTAGGCCCTTAAATAACATGGCTCTTAGGCCCTTAAGGTGCATAAATCATAAACACTGTATTTCCACAATATATTTGCCTTTGACCTGCAAATACACTCAACAACACATATGCCTTTTACTAAACTCTTAAGAGCATTCTTCTAAGTCACTTCTCATTGGCTCCTTAGATCATTTTCATAAGAAATACAAGCTCATTTCTCCTAAAGCATTAAACCACATTAGGTTAGTATATTTACCTCTTTTCCACACAAACTTCTTCCTTGTTTCCTTATAAAACCGGTAAGGTATTTGATTCCTTGTCAACTACTAAACATTATACAAATAACATAATAAGTATTCAAGCTTTAAGCTTCATCTCATTGTAAACCCTAGGTTTACATTATTTCAAAAACATTAATGTAGTTGTTTTACCTTGGTCTTTGAAGAGAGTTTGAATATATATCAAGAGAGGACTCCACCTAGTCCTTGAAAGGTTGGAATGAAGCTAAAACAAAGCCATATAAAGAGCACCTTCAATGGGGATTTTCGGTCAACAATAAAACATGGAGGAAATGAAGTTTTTATTTGAGATTCCTTACCTAGAAGCAAAGGAGAGTGATAATATGTAGAAATACAAGCTCAAGCTCCTTCAATGGTGGAACTCCATGGCACCGAAATGGTGGTCTTGAAGTTTTGAGAAGATAGGAATGAAGAGCTTGATGAGACTAAGAGAATGGTAGTGTTTGTTTGATTTGGTTAAGTGAGCTAGATTTTACAAGAGATCAAAGATGAGGTTTAATGGTGGTGGTGTGGTATTACCGTGGAAGAGAATGAAGAAGAGAGGTTGAAGAGAGCATGGAACCGTGTGAATGCAAGGAAGAAAGGAGAAAGAGAAATGAAAGTGAACTTACTTTTGAAGATATTTGTAGTTATAAAGTAAAAAGCACTTTAATTAGTTATCTTTATTTACTTAATATGTTAACAAGAGAGTGGTGAGTCACCACACTTAAGAAAACTGGCCCCCATTAGTACTTAGGGGTAATATAGTCTTTATTTGTCAATTTAATTACTTATACAAACATATGTTACAAAATAGCTTATTAAAATCACTATTCATAAAAACAAGGCACATAGAAGTGAAATTTTTGATTTCCCATTGATATAGACTTCCAAATGTGATACTATATAGTACACATGTTAATTAAAGAGTAATGATGGACATTTAGCCATTCAAAACTCATTTACAAGACAAATTTTCAAAAATGTGCTTTAAGACTCCTTAAAGCACATTTTGTGTTTTAACTTGTTTCCAAGCTTGGTTTCTTTGGTAATTGGTTTAATATGTTCATTAATATATAAATAAGGTCTTGGTAAGTTCATTAGGTCTTAACCAAGCTTATCCCAAGCTTAGAGCACATTTTGGCCTTTATTGACCTTAAAGCTCATTTTGTGTTTCTATTGTTTAAATTTGTTTACCAATATTTCTAAGACTCTTTTTAATCTTAATATACCATATTTAGGTGTTTAAACAATATACTAAGGTTTGGGGTATTTCAATCTACCCCCCTTAAAAGAACTTTGTCCTTAAAGTTCACACTTCCACATATCCTATGACCTCATGGTCTTCATTCAAGCAATGGTATCGCCTTTGCAGACGTTAAGGGTATCCGTTATTGCTAACGGTAGTTCCTAGTTAGGTTTCTAAATATCCGTCTTAAGACGGTTGGAATCCTAACTCGGTAATCATACTCTTAAGATTCTAATCATCAGAGCGATACTTCGCTCTGATACCACTTTTTGTAACACCCCAACCGCTAATCCTTCCATTATCCTCTAATCCTTCCCATAATTACCTTACTCGCAGCGGAATACTTACCTACTCCCGGCGGGTGATACAATGCCATTAACCATCCAAGGTTAACAAGGCTACTACTACTTACCGTATCGGTCTGACGATTAGAATGAATACATACATACTACATACTTTACAATACCAAATACTTAGCTTACATTTGATTACCGAGTATACCGAAATATGAATTATTATTCACGTCTACTTCCCAAGAATGATGAGTTTATACAACTACTCCTTCACAACCAATCAAGAATTCAATATCCCAAAAGGTGTACCACATGGTACACCGGCTACCCAAAAGCTCTAGCCGTGTACAACTCGGTACACTATTCCAATTCCCTACTAACTACTCCAAAAAGAATTACATGCGGCCGTTACTCTACTTCACGCTTCGCGGCGGGTACCTGTGGAGTAAAAACATTCCCCCTAGGGGGTCAGCTTACGCTGCATATGATAACCGCATACCCCGCGTACTAGCGAGGGTACGCCAACTATTTGGTCGAGTACATGCGGTTCGTTTCATTCATACATACATACATGCTTCATACAATACATTCATTTTACCAAGCATACATACATACAATGCATACAAGGATTACAATACAAGTCATTCATTCATAATTACCATACTCACCGCATCACGGAGATACAATTCTCCAATACATACAAGGTCTTGTTAGCCTCATTACACCCGGGTTAATCGGGTGTTCAAATTTTACTCCGGGTCAAAGACTTACAATAGTCAAGACCAATACAAATACAATACATACTTCTTACATACTTTACTTCCAGTTAAGTCGGTATGACCTCCGGGCAGGGAGTACTATCTCCCACCACCGGGTTTGAGATGGCACACTAATCCAGGATGCTACCCATACAAAGGGAATTAGTCCAAGGAAAAGATCATAGCCAGGATTCGGTTCCAACCTCTTGTGGTTCCTTATCCTCACGCGTGGCCGAAACTATATCGGGCTTCTACTCATTCCATTACTCATTACTCATGTCAGGAGCTAGATGTTAGGATAGATTAGTAGAAGTCCATACTTACTTATCCATACAACTTACATACACATGTACTCATACTTACCACTACACTCATTCTCATACATACATTTCATGATTATACAAACTATTTGTTCAAGAAGAATACACAAACAATCTAGTTCAAACCACATTTATGTGCAATATAATCCGATTCATGCATTTATCTTGTTGGTGATCACATAAGCACACAAATCGGGTTAACCAAGTTAGATACAGGCATGAGATCATACCGTACACCGTCGAATACGTACTACCGGTTCCTTTTGAGATCAACTATTTATTCCTATACATACATGAAGTAGTATGATCAATGATCTATATTGATCTAACTTACTCCTTCATTGTTACTTTCAATGTTACTTGCTACTTGTTACTTCTTACTTTCCTACTTGGTTATAACACCATTCTTTTCTCATTACTCTTATTTACTTTCTTACCTTTACTATTTCATTTATTATGTACTACTACATATACATGCATATATGTATATAGGCATATATATGTATATATACATGTACATATGATTGCTATAATCATATTATAAAATACTCTTTTTTTTTATTTTTTTTTATTTTTTTTACTACCGACCGGACTTGCAAGTCCGGTCGCAAGTCCGGTCCAAGTCAGTAGCTTGCATTACGGGAATTTTTCTTTCCCGACCGGACTTGCATGTCCGGTCGCAAGTCCGTCCATTCAGTAGGTTTCATCGGGGAATTTTTTTGGTCCGACCGGACTTGCATGTCCGGTCGCAAGTCCGTCGATCCAGTAGCATTCTGACGGGAAAATTTTCTGCTCGACCGACTTGCAAGTCCGGTCGCAAGTCCGGTCGATTCCAGTAACATTCTGACGGGAAATTTTCTGCTCGACCGGACTTGCAAGGCCGTCGCAAGTCCGTCGGCCCCAGTACTTCAGTTTAAAATCTGTTTTCAATTGCATTCTTTACCCATTGCTTCCCCATCTTTACCAATACTTCCCCACATGATTTAGCACTAATGAAACCCTCTAAGTCACCTTGGTTCATCCACCAACTTACTACTCAATCCTTACATTCACTTACCCATTTTTCTAATTCTATTTCAACACTTATACTAGTTTCCTTACACTAATGCTACAGATTTTTGTTTCCTCTCCTCTTCTTATGCTACAGATTTTTACTCAACTCTTATACTCCAACACTCCCTCAACTTATGCTACTCTTAGCATCTCGAATACAATTACTCACCACCGAGTTTCATCCCCTTAACATTCTTCTTTCAAAATCTGTTACACAACTACAAAAAAACTCTCCATTTAAACTCTTCAAAATCTGTTACAAATGTGCCTAAGTCCTCATTCCTAGATGAATTTTGACATAGCCTCCCCTATATTTTTACCATTCTCCACACATTATTTCAGCTCACATAATTCCCATTCTCATATCTGTTTATCCAATACACTACACACACTTCAACACTATTACACAACCACACAAATTCCTGCACATAACACATACTACCCAATGTTTCCCAAGCTTTTAAAACTCATTTAAAAACTTCAAAACTGTTACAATATCATTCTTCATTATACTACAATACACTTACTACTCATTACTCAATTCATTACTCATTTTACTTACTTAAAACTGTTACGATACACAATACAACTAGCTCAAGGTAAGAGATTTTACCTTGTTCTTTCTAGTTTTCTTTCTCTCTTTCCTTTCCTTCTCCTCTTTTCTTCTTCCTTTGTTCTTCTTCACACAATACTCGATACTACAACCACCATACCAATACACACTACCCATTTAGCATTCATTTTTTATTCTAACCCTAGAATTCAATGTTTTAGGGTTTAGGAGAATATTACCTCTCAATGGATGAATGGAGTTCTTGACTAGCAAGAGAACAATGTTTCTAGCCCAAGGAGGAGCCAAAATCGGCTGAAGCAACAAAGGGCAAAGAGTTCAAAACATGGAAATTCTTAAAATGCTAATGAGAGCTAGAAACAATGGATTTTCGGAATTCTTTTTACCTCAAGATGATAAGGAGGTGAAGGTGCTTCTAATGGTGGACTTGAATCTTCAAATGGTGAATACCCTCAAAAACGAAAATAGAGCTTTTGAGTTTTTGAGAGGATGAGAATCTTCTCCTTTGCAAGGGGATTCTAGTGGTGTAATTTTTATTGCATTTGGAGGAGGTTTGGGTACTCAAAGAGAGGAGAGAAGGTGAGGTTTTTGAGAGTTTCTTCAATTCTCCATGTTTGTCGCTGGAGCAAGAAGGAGGTTCAGAAAATAGAGAAAGAGAGGGATGGGCACGTGAGAGGAAAGGGGAGTGAGGAGAGAGAGAAATTTTTTTGCTTTTATTTACTTTGTCTTCTTGTGAGTTACAAGGCAATAAAGAGAGTGAGAGTGGGAGGGGAAATCGGCCCACACCCTACACACACCAGATTTTTAACTTTTATTTACACAAGTGGACACACTAAGTTTCTTTATTATTCACCTTACCACAACTTACCGTTTGTTACAGTTTTCACTAACCGGTACCCGTTTCCGGATTTTCTCGTTTAATTAATTTTGTTGGTTCTAAAGCTTCACTAATATTTATTAGTGACTATTTAGTTGACCAAAATTTTACGAGTCTATTTGACCCGCTTAAAGTCACGTTTTCCCGGTTTCCTCGAAAACGCGCTTTAAGGTTCGTTTATGCTTTTAACCCATTTTAAAGGTCCGTTTTCTTCGGGATTTGTTCCCTCGTATTTATTTAAGTGTAATTAAGCCTTTAAAAATATAATTAGCCTAATTAATCACTGTTTTTTATTACGGGGTATCAATCTACCCCCTTAAGAAACTTTGCCCTCAAAGTTGCTCAAGGTTACAGTTTACCGTTTCTACTCATTTGGCAAGCCAATTGCCACAATACATTCTACTACACACCGTACAAGGTGTTCACAATTCTTACACTACCAGCATACGCAATTCAATACCATACGCATATATCAATCCATACACAATACTTCATTCAAATACCATACACAATGCTCCATCCAATTCATACAATCCACAATACATTCGCAATACTTCACAATGTCATTCGTGTCATATACCGTACAACACAAATGCATTACTCATTACATACATACCATACGCATATCATACTCACTGTATTACATACCGAGTACTACCAGCACTACTTTGTGCCAATAAATCCAATTAGCACTACATGTGCCAACCAAAATACAATTACAATACATACATACTACGCAATGCTAACCCGAAGCAATGCAAAAGCAAAAAGGCTCTACCCCCCTTAAAAAGGGGTACGCCCCGTACCCTCCGTGCTATACGGATACTAGACATCTAGTCTACGAATAGATTCGGGTACTTCGCCTTCATGGCGTCCTCTAATTCCCAAGTCGCTTCCTCGACGTCGTGGTTAGACCACAAGACCTTCACCATTCGTACAGATTTATGGCGAGTGTCTTTTGTCTTGGTATCAAGGATTCGCAGTGGAGTCTCGACATATCTCATGGTCGGCTCTAGGGATAGATGTGGGGTTCTAATACATGAGAGGGATCGGCTATGTTTTCTTGAGTTGTGATACATGAAAGACATCATGAACACGCCCCAATTCTTCAGGCAATGCTAGCCTATAAGCTACGGCTCCAACCCTCTCGGTAATGGCATACGGGCCTACAAATTTCGGGCTCAGTTTGCCCTTCTGGCCAAATCGGAAGACACCCCTCATAGGTGAGACACGCAGGAACACTTGGTCGCCCACGGCGAACTCAAGGTCGCGTCGTCGCACATCCGCATAGGATTTCTGTCTATCTTGGGCTGCCTTCATATTGGCTCGGATTTGTTGTACCTCGCTTGTACTTGTTCCAAATACTCCGGTCCTATGATGACCGCTTCGCTTACTCATCCCAACACAACGGGGTACGGCAAGGTCTACCATACAAGCTTGGAATGGCGACATCTTAATCGAAGCATGATAGCTATTGTTATACGAAAACTCGATGAGATGAAGCTTGTCAATCCAGCTCCCCTGAAAGTCCAAGGCACATGCTCTAAGCATATCCTCTAGTGTCTGGATGGTCCTTTCTGTCTGACCGTCGGTCTGTGGTGAAGGCGGTGCTAAGCTTCAACTCAGTACCAAGCGCTTCCCGTGTCGCTCTCCAGTATCTCGAAGAAATCTGGTATCGCGGTCAGATACAATGGTTTTTGGGACTCCGTGGTGTCGGATGATCTCCTTGTCGAATAGCTCTGCGAGCTTCGCCACCTTCCAGGTGTCCTTCATCGGTATGATCGGGCAACCTTGGTGAGGCGATCGACTATTACCCGATCATGTTGAGTCCTCCCCTAGCAGGTGGGAGTCCAACAACAAAATCCATGGAGATGTCATGGAATTTCCCACTCCGGAATGGGCATGGATTGCACCATTCCTCCCGGTCTTCGGTGCTCAAACTTCACCTTCTGGCATGTGAGACACCTCAGAACATACTCAGTCACGTCTGATTTCATTCCTGACCACCAGAAGTACCTTTTCATGTCTTTGTACATTTTAGAGGCTCCCGGATGGACATGCAATGTCGAACAATGTGACTCACGCAGAATGCGATCCCTTAGCTCAGCATTGCTTCGGGGGACGCATAATCTGCCATTCAAACGGATCAGACCATCTTCGTGCAGTTTGAAGTCGTACTTTCGGCGCTCGAAGGTACCATCTGTAATTTTCTGTCTGATCTCTGTGAAGTAAGGGTCGCTCAACTGAGCGTCTCGCACCTCGTCAACCAAGCTAGAAGAAGCGAGTAGCGAATGGAGCGAGTGTGCTCGACGACTCAGGGCGTCGGCTACTACGTTTGCCTTCCCTTCTTTATACTGGAGGTTGATGTCGTAATCCGAGAGGAACTCCATCCACCTCCTCTGCCTTAGGTTCAGTTCTTTCTGGGTGAATACGTACTGTAGACTTTTGTGGTCGGAATAGATGGTGATGCTTACCCCATAGAGATAGTGTCGCCATATCTTCAAGGCGAAGACAATGGCTCCTAACTCTAGATCATGTGTCGGGTAATTCTCCTCATGCTTTTTCAGCTGGCGAGAAGCATAGGCTACTACCTTGCCATGCTGCATGAGTACGCATCCCATACCCTTGCCTGATGCATCACAGTACACCTCAAATCCCTCTGTGCCCTCTGGAAGAGTAAGGACGGGCGCTGAGGTCAGTGAGTCTTTCAGTTTCTGAAATGATAGCTCGCACTCCTCTGTCCATACAAAGGGTGCATCTTTCTTCATCAATGCCGTCATGGGCTTAGCGACTTTCGAGAAGTCCTTTACAAACCTCCGGTAATAACCGGCTAAACCAAGAAAGCTCCGGATGTCGGTAACAGTCTTAGGTCTAGGGCATGATCGCACTGCTTCAATTTTGGATGGATCTACTGAAATGCCCGCGCTCGAGATGACATGACCGAGGAATGATACCTGATCTAGCCAAAACTCGCATTTGGAGAACTTCGCATATAGCTGGTTCTCGCGCAGTGTCTCAAGTACTTTCTCAAGTGGTTTTCATGCTCTTCTGGTGACTTCGAATACACAAGAATGTCGTCAATGAATACTACTACTGAAGTGTCCAGCTGATCACTGAATAACCGATTCATTAGGTCCATGAACTTGGCTGGTGCATTAGACAAACCGAATGGCATCACCGTGAATTCGTAGTGGCCATATCTTGTTCGGAATGCTGTTTTCTGAATGTCTTGCTCTTTGATAGCAATTTGGTGGTGGTACCGGATCGGAGATCAATCTTAGAAAAGACGGATGCTCCCTTCAACTGATCGAACAGGTCGTCGATGCGTGGCAATGGGTACTTATTCTTTACAGTGACCGCATTCAATTCGCGTAGTCGATGCAGAGGCGGAGGCTACCGTCCTTCTTCTTCACGAAGAGGACCGGTGCTCCCCAGGGTGATACGCTCGGGCGTATAAACCCTTTGTCGAGAAGATCATGTAACTGTTCCTTGAGTTCTGCCATTTCTGCCGGTGCCATACGGTATGGTGCCCTAGCGATGGGACCAGTACCCGGCACAAGATCGATTTCAAATTCTACCGCTCTCTGTGGTGGCATACCAGGTAGCTCTTTCGGAAATACATCAGGGAATTCTGAGACTACTGCTACCTCGTCACTGAACTCTGGATCTCTCTCCAGGTCTTGCACGTGACACAAATACACTTCATGCCTTTTCTGAGCTCCCGATACATCGCCATGGCGGAGATGACTGTAGTTGAAGGCTCTTTCGGTCTCTGGCGGTATGAAACAGTGACCCCAGATGGACTCTTGAGCAAATCGGTGCTCGGCGCATAGGATTCTCCCCTTGTGCCGCTCCAACCAGTTCATTCCAATAATTAAGTCGAATCCCAATCCGTTGAATTCGATGAAGGAAATGGGAAACGCTTCACCTTTGATTTGAATGGTGGCTGATTTGTAATACTTGGTACATTGTACCCGCTCCTTCGATGGGAGAGTAACCAGAAGTTCGGTAGCTCATCCGCATCTAGCCCCAACTTCTTCGCAAGAGATGGCGATATGAAGGTGTGAGAGGCGCCGGAGTCGAATAATACTGAGGCTTCGATGCCGTTTACTGGGAAGGTTCCCGTTAGAATGGTGCCGCTCTTGCCGGCTTGTTCTTCGGTGAGGATACTCAGGTTACCTTCGGTACCGAGTCCACAACCTATTGATTCATGAGATTATAAGTAAAGATGGTGGAACGCAAGTGGAATTTAATAACCAACACTGCTTTTATTGAATAACCAACCATCATACATACTGTGTCTCTAATACACGTTACTACTGGATTACATGCTACTACAAAATTAATACTTTCTAAAGGTAAGGTTCAGGCGTCCTGGTATCATGTGTGTGGCATTGATTATTGCCGGTGGTGCCGTATTCAACTTGATCTTCTGGATCCCGTGATACAGCAACCTTGATTTTCCACCCATGACTAGAACATCTCCTGATCTCAATACCAATTTTTCTGCGAGGTCCACACGCTTCCGCTCGCTATACAAAAATACGGCGTCATCACCAATGGACCAAGACACTACGGGCACTCCTAGTTCAAGAGATTCCGCTGTCTCGTCCTTGTCTTGGTGTAAGCCAAGTCGTCCTTCTTTCTCATAGAAGTTGACGATACACAGATCTGCTTCAAGTGTAGGGATTGGTTCATCTTCACATTGTTGTGCAATTTCTACAGCTTGTGTGACAAGCGTTTGGAATTCTGGGGGTATTGTTGGAGGTGTTGCTCCGTCTCCTGCTCGCGTTGTTTGGTATGTCTTGGTATAAGGGTTCCAGTCCTTTCCCAAGCACATCATTTTCAGCTTCATTGTAGCTCCACCGGGGAATTCGGGTGTATAAATCCTCCTGGACCCGTTCCTAACTCGTTGCATCGTCGGATTGAAATTTGTGCTTCGGGTGTCAGGTATCCTTTTAATAAGATCATACCTGGGCGATGACCTGACACTGTTCGTTGTTGAAGTGGTGGTTGGCGATGTCGGTCTCTTCATGAGGTGAGTTTGAAGGTATTGGGTAACAGATATGGAATTTCCCTAAGGTGGTAAATTCATCTAGAATAAGTTCTAGGCTTACTAATTCATTTCATGCTCAATACATACTTCCACGTTACTTACTCATGCTCAATTTCATACTTCAAGTACTTACGCATTCATGCTGTCATTCATACACTTACTTTAATACTTAGTCATGCTCTTCAAGGATTAAAGGTTACGGTAGTTAC
>CM041783.1:102673234-102696234 GCA_023374045.1 Limonium bicolor | reverse complement strand
CTGGGCCGGACTTAGTCCCGGACCCGTCACGGTCTATGATGTGTAAGGCCGGCTGCCTCTGCGGTGCGCCCTTCTGCGGACCCCGGGATCCCTGTCCCTGTGAGGTGTGCTGGGCATGAGCATCGCCAGATGCAACCTCCTTGCCTTCACGCTGCTTGTAGCCCTGGTAGTTGCCCTTGGGCTTAGAGTTCTCCGGGCATGCATTGGCACGGTGGCCCGGTTTCTGACAATTGAAGCAGCGGATCTCCCTTCCTTGGCAATCTGTGCCGGGATGATCCTTGTTGCAGTTACGGCAGATGTAGCTGCGGCCATCAGATTGGTTCTTTCCTTGGCCAAATCCAGAACCTATAGCTTTCAAGTTAGCAAGGTTTGGTATACTTACAATACTCTATATACTTACAATTTCACAAGTGTACTAATTCGTTTTCGGTTTCTTACCCCTGTAGGGCTGAGACCTCAGTGGCTTAGCTGCCACTGGTGCGGTGTAGGCAATCTGTAAAGGCTCAGTTGCCTTGCCCTTCTCAGCATGGGCACCGCCGTCTCCGGATGTATTTTTCTGCTGGTGGGAGTGCTTCCCCTTCCTTTTCTTCCCAGGGTTTGGATTGGTTTTGTTCATCGGAGGGGTTACCCTTGCCGCTCACCTTGCGCTTCAGCGCTTGTTCCTCATCTCTCAGCTGGCAGGTGATCTCAACTCGAGATGCAGCGTGGTAACACTCCTGAATTACTTAGGCATTAGGTTACAGTTACATACGGAATACTAATTCACATTACTCATGGCTTTTTAAGGGTTCAACTTGTTTACCTGAAGGGAGGTAAACCGAGTGAAGCCCATGCCATACCGGAGTCGATGGCTCAATCCGCCGTAGAAGCGGTCGACCAAGACTTGGCCGGTATACCCAAGGTCGGGTAGAAGTCGGAGAAGAGAGGTGAAGGTGCGGTAATACTCATCAACCGTCATCTTCTCAGTCATTTTTAGTGCATCGAGCTCAAGCCTTTTCTTGGTCTTGACATGCTCGGGGTAGTACTTAGTTCGGAGAAGAGAGGTGAATGCTTCCCATCCGAAAGCAGGGTCAGCTATGTGCTCGGCCTTAACGAGCTTCCACCAATCCATAGCCGCGTCTTGAGGTAGTACGCAGCTATCCTCACTCGAACTCCAGCGGGAGTCTCAAGTGTCTCGAAGGCCGTCTCCATCTCGGAGAGGTAGGCCTCGAGCTTGGCGGGTCGCTCTCGCCTCTAAACAAGCAGCGAAGGTCAAGCTATTATTCTTTCGGGAAGGTGGGTCTGGTGCTGCTGCTGCTGCTGTGCTGTGCTGCTGCTGCTGTGTTTGCTGTACGCCGTGATTACTTGCGGTAGCATCTGCGCTACCGTGGCGGCGACGATCTCAGCTATCGTCTGCGCGCCCGGTCCATCAGATGTCTCTCCTCTAGGTCGGCCTCGACCTCGTCCTGACATCTGAACAAGTGTGGATTACATTAGATGTTGTGATACTATGACCTCATGGTCTTCATTCAAGCAATGGTATCGCCTTTGCAGACGTTAAGGGTATCCGTTATTGCTAACGGTAGTTCCTAGTTAGGTTTCTAAATATCCGTCTTAAGACGGTTGGAATCCTAACTCGGTAATCACTACTCTTAAGATTCTAATCATCAGAGCGATACTTCGCTCTGATACCACTTTTTGTAACACCCCAACCGCTAATCCTTCCATTATCCTCTAATCCTTCCCATAATTACCTTACTCGCAGCGGAATACTTACCTACTCCCGGCGGGTGATACAATGCCATTAACCATCCAAGGTTAACAAGGCTACTACTACTTACCGTATCGGTCTGACGATTAGAATGAATACATACATACTACATACTTTACAATACCAAATACTTAGCTTACATTTGATTACCGAGTATACCGAATATGAATTACATTCACGTCTACTTCCCCAGAATGATGAGTTTATACAACTACTCCTTCACAACCAATCAAGAATTCAATATCCCAAAAAGGTGTACCACATGGTACACCGGCTACCAAAAGCTCTAGCCGTGTACAACTCGGTACACTATTCCAATTCCTACTAACTACTCCAAAAAGAATTACATGCGGCCCTTACTCTACCTTCACGCCTCGCGGGTACCTGTGGAGTAAAAACATTCCCCCTAGGGGGTCAGCTTACGCTGCATATGATAACCGCATACCCCGCGTACTAGCGAGGGTACGCCAACTATTTGGTCGAGTACATGCGGTTCGTTTCATTCATACATACATACATCTCATACAATACATTCATTTTTACCAAGCATACATACAATACAATGCACAAGGATTACAATACAAGTCATTCATTCATATTACCATACTCACCGCATCACGGAGATACAATTCTCCAATACATAACAAGTCTTGTTAGCCTCATTACACCCCCGGGTTATCGGGTGTTCATACTTTACTTTTACTCCGGTTCAAAGACTTACAATAGTCAAGACCAATACAAATTACATACATCTTCTTACATACTTTACTTCCAGTTAAGTCGGTATGACCTCCGGCAGGGAGTACTATCTCCCACCACCGGCTTTGAGATGGCACACTAATCCAGGATGCTACCCATACAAAGGGATTAGTCCAAGGAAAGATCATAGCCAGGATTCGGTTCCAACCTCTTGTGTTTCCTTATCCTCACGCGTGGCCGAAACTATATCGGGCTTCTACTCATTCCATTACTCATTACTCATGTCAGGAGCTAGATTGTTAGGAATTAGTAGAAGTCCATACTTACTTTCCATACATACTTACAATAACCATGTACTCATACTTACACATACACTTCATTCTCATACATACATTTCATGAATTATACAAACTATTGTTCAAGAAGAATACAACAAGAACATATAGTTCAAACACATTTATGTGCAATATAAATCCGATTCATGCATTTATCTTGTGGGTGATCACATAAGCCACAAATCGGGTACCAAGTTAGGATACAGGGCATGAGGAAATCATACCGTACACCGTCGAATACGTACTACCGGTTCCTTTGGAGACAACTATTTGATTCCTATACATACATGAAGTAGTATGATCAATGATCTATTATTGATCTAACTTACTCCTTCATTGTTACTTTCAATGTATACTTGCTACTTATTACTTTCCTACTTGGTTATAACACCATTCTTTTCTCATTACTCTTATTTTTACTTTCTTTTTACCTTTACTATTTCATTTATTATGTACTACTACATATACATGCATATATGTATATAGGCATATATATGTATATATACATGTACTATATTGCTATAGTCAATTAAAAATACTCTTTTTTTTTTTTTAAAGACTCGACCGGACTTGCAAGTCCGGTCGCAAGTCCGGTCCAAGTCAGTAGCTTGCATTACGGGAATTTTTCTGTCCGACCGGACTTGCATGTCTGGTCGCAAGTCCGGTCCATTCCAGTAGGTTTTCATCGGGGAATTTTTTTGGTCCGACCGGACTTGCATGTCCGGTCGCAAGTCCGGTCGATTCCAGTAGCATTCTGACGGGGAAATTTTCTGCTCGACCGGACTTGCAAGTCCGTCGCAAGTCAGGTCGATTCCAGTAACATTCTGACGTGAAAATTTTCTGCTCGACCGGACTTGCAAGGCCGGTCGCAAGTCCGGTCGGCCCCAGTACTTCAGTTTAAAATCTGTTTTCAATTGCATTCTTTACCCATTGCTTCCCCAATCTTTACCAATACTTCCCCACATGATTTAGCACTAATGAAACACTCTAAGTCACCTTGGTTCATCCACCAAACTTACTACTCAATCCTTACATTCACTTACCCATTTTTCCTAATTCTATTTCAACACTTATACTAGTTTCCTTACACTAATGCTACAGATTTTTGTTTCCTCTTCCTCCTATGCTACAGATTTTTACTCAACTCTTATACTCCAACACTCCCTCAACTTATGCTACTCTTAGCATCTCGAATACAATTACTCACCACCGAGTTTCATCCCCTTAACATTCTTCTTTCAAAATCTGTTACAAACTACAAAACTCTCCATTTAAACTCTTCAAAATCTGTTACAAATGTGCCTAAGTCCTCAAATTCCTAGATGAATTTTGACATAGCCTCCCCTATATTTTTACCATTCTCCACACATTATTTCAGCTCACATAATTCCCATTCTCATATCTGTTTATCCAATACACTACACACACTTCAACACTATTAACAACAACACAAAATTCCTGCACATATACACATACTACCCAATGTTTTCCCAAGCTTTTAAAACTCATTTAAAAACTTCAAACTGTTACAATATCATTCTTCATTATACTACAATACACTTACTACTCATTACTCTCAATTCATTACTCATTTTACTTACTTAAAAACTGTTACGATACACAACAAACTAGCTCAAGGTAAGAGATTTTACCTTGTTCTTTCTAGTTTTCTTTCTTCTTTTCCTTTCTTTCTCCTCTTTTCTTCTTCTTTGTTCTTCTTCACCACAATACTCGATACTACACCACCATACCAATACACACTACCCATTTAGCATTCATTTTTATTCTAACCCTAGAATTCAATGTTTTAGGGTTTAGGAAGAATATTACCTCTCAATGGATGAATGGAGTTCTTGACTAGCAAGAAACAATGTTTCTAGCCCAAGGAGGAGCCAAAATCGGCTGAAGCAACAAAGGGCCAAGAGTTCAAAACATGGAAATTCTTAAAATGCTAATGAGAGCTAGAAACAATGGATTTTCGGAATTCTTTTTACCTCAAGATGATAAGGAGGTGAAGGTGCTTCTAATGGTGGACTTGAATCTTCAAATGGTGAATACCCTCAAAACGAAAATAGAGCTTTTGAGTTTTTGAGAGGATGAGAATCTTCTCCTTTGCAAGGGGATTCTAGTGGTGTAATTTTTATTGCATTTGGAGGAGGTTTGGGTACTCAAAGAGGGAGAGAAGGTGAGGTTTTTGAGAGTTTCTTCAATTCTCCATGTTTGTCGCTGGAGCAAGAAGGAGGTTCAGAAAATAGAGAAAGAGAGGGAGATGGGCACGTGAGAGGAAGAGGGAAGTGAGGAGAGAGAGAAATTTTTTTTGCTTTTATTTACTTTGTCTTCTTGTGAGTTACAAGGCAATAAAGAGAGTGAGAGTGGGGGAGGGGGAAATCGGCCCACACCCATACACACACCAGATTTTTAACTTTTATTTACACAAGTGGACACACTAAGTTTCTTTGTTTGCACTCTTACCCCACAACTTACCGGTTGTTACAGTTTTCACTACCGGTACCCCGTTTCCGGATTTTCTCGTTTAATTAATTTTGTTGGTTCTAAAGCTTCACTATATTTATTAGTGACTATTTAGTTGACCAAAATTGTTACGAGTCTATTTGACCCGCTTAAAGTCACGTTTTCCCGGTTTCCTCGAAAAACGCGCTTTATGGTTCGTTTATGCTTTTAACCCATTTTAAAGGTCCGTTTTCTTCGGGATTTGTTCCCTCGTATTTATTTAGTGTAATTAAGCCTTTAAAAATATAATTAGCCTAATTAATCACTGTTTTAATTACGGGGTATTTCAACTAAGAAGTAAACAATGACGGGTACTTCGCCTTCATCTTGTCTTCCAGCTCCCAAGTGGCCTCCACAACGTCCTGGTTAGACCAAAGAACTTTCACCAGTCCTCACAGACTTATGGCGAGTGTCTCGAGTCTTAGTATCCAGAATCCGTACCGGAGTCTCCACTGATCGCATGGTTGGCTCTAAGGTTAGCCTTTCAGGCTGAAGCACATGAGACGGATGAGACATATACTTCTTCAACTGGGACACATGAAATACATCATGTACCTTGCCCAGCTCGGCGGGTAAATCAAGTCTGTAAGCTACCGGGCCGATCCGCTCCGTCACAACATAAGGCCCCACATATTTTGGGCTCAACTTGCCTTTCAGGCCAAACGAAATACTCCCTTCATGGGGGATACTCTCAAAAATACCTGATCACCCACGGCGAACTCCAGGTCACGTCTGCGCACATCTGCGTACGACTTTTGTCTATCCTGAGCTGTCTTCATGTTAGCCCGGATCTGGCGAACTTCTGCCTGAACTTGTTCAAGATACTCTGGTCCTATAAAGACCGTCTCACTCGACTCATCCCAGCATAATGGCGTGCGGCATGGTCTATCGTACAAGGCCTGGAAGGGAGACATCTTGATCGATGCATGATAACTGTTGTTGTAACTAAACTCGATCAGATGTAACTTATCAATCCAGCTGGTCTGAAAGTCAAGTGCACATGCACGTAGCATATCCTCAAGTGTCTGGATGGTGCGCTCACTCTGACCATCTGTCTGTGGGTGAAACACTGTACTCAATTTCAATTCGGTACCCAGTGCTTCTCGCGTAGACTTCCAATACCTCGATAAGAATCTGGTATCTCTGTCAGATACAATTGTTTTCGGTACCCCATGATGTTACAATTTCTTCATTCTCTATCAAAGAGTTCTGCCAGCTTTGCCACCTTCCAGGTGTCCTACATCGGAATGAATCGGGCCACATTGGTCAGTCAGTCAACAACAACCCATATCATATTCAGACCTCCCCTTGTAGACGGAAGCCTTACTACCGAAGTCCATGGAAAATATCATGGAACTTCCACTCAGGCACTGGCATTGGCTGCACCATACCACCAGGCCGTCGTGCTCAAACTTGACCTTTGGCAAGTGAGACACCTCAACACATAATCACTTACATCTTTTTTCATTCCAGTCCACCAAAATATCTTTTCATACCCTTATACATCTTTGAAGCTCCGGGGTGAATCGAAGTAGTAGAACAATGGGATTCACTCAATATGCGCTCCTCTAACTCAGCGCTACTCCTAGGTATACACAATCGGCCATAAGCCTAATCAGGTCATCATCGTGGAGTCTGAAGTCGTACTTCTGACCCTCGAATGTGCCATCAATAAGCTTTTGCCTGATCTCCATCATACTGATCCGTCATTTGAGCACTCCGCACCTCTTCAACCAAGCCAGTATGAGAGACTAGCGAATGGAGAGAGTGTGCTCGGTGACTCAATGCGTCAGCTACCACATTTGCCTTACCCTCTTTATATTGCAGATTAATGTCGTAGTCATTCAGAATTCAACCCACCTTCTTTGCCTCATGTTCAACTCCTTCTGAGTGAACAAGTACTTTAAGCTTTTGTGGTCAGAATAGATCGTCACACTTACCCCATACAAATAATGTCGCCATATCTTCAATGCGAAGACAATGGCACCCAACTCTAGATCGTGGGTAGGGTAGTTCTCCTCATGCTTTTTCAGCTGTCGGGAGGCGTAAGCTACGACCTTCCCGTGTTGCATCAATACACAACCCATACCTCTACCTGATGCGTCGCAATAGACCTCAAAACCATCTGGACCGTCTGGTATAGTCAGGACTGGTGCAGATGTCAGAGCATCCTGGGACTCGTGAAAGAACTCTCACAGTCGACTGTCCACTCGAATGGTGCATCCTTCTTCATTAAGGAAGTCATCGGCTTCGAGACACTGGAGAAGTCCTTTACAAACCTCCTATAATAACCTGCCAGACCGAGGAAGCTCCTGATATCGGTAACTGTTTTCGGCCTTGGCCAGTTGCGCACAGCATCAATCTTTGCCGGATCAACAGTGATCCTGGCCTCAAAAATCACATGTCCAAAAGGATACTTGGTTCAACCAAATTCACATTTCGAAAACTTAGCATACAACTGATTCCTCCTCAATGTTTGTAACACATTTCTTAGGTGGCTTTCATGCTCTCCTCTCGATTTCGAGTACATAAGAATATCATCGATGAAGACCACCACAGACTTGTCCAACTGATCTTGGAACAAGCGGTTCATTAAGTCCATGAACTTAGCTGGTGCATTTGATAAGCCAAACGGCATAACTGTGAACTCATAATGCCCATACCTAGTTCTGAATGCTGTCTTTTCAATATCACTGTCACGTATGGCAATCTGGTGGTATCCGGATCGTAGGTCTATCTTGGAGAATACTGATGCTCCCCTCAACTGATCAATAGGTCATGATGCGTGGTAAAGGGTAACGGTTCTTCACCGTAACTGCATTCAGTTCTCGATAGTCAATACACAGGCGGAGACTACCGTCCTTCTTCTTCACGAAGAGGACCGCGCGCTCCCCATAGTGAAACGCTAGGGCGGATGAACCCCTTGTCGAGTAGGTCTCTCAGCTGCTCCTTGAGCTCTGTCATCTCTACTGGAGCCATACGATAGGGCGCCTTCGCAATTGGTCCGGTACCCCGGAACCAAATCAATCTCAAACTCCACTTCCCGTGCTGGCGGCATGCCCGGCAGTTCCTTAGGAAATATATCAGGAAACTCCGACACTACCGGCACATCTGGGCTAAACTCTGGATCTCTCTCAATGTCCTGGACATAGCTGAGGTATACATCACTCCCTCGTCGTAGTTCACGACACATAGCCATGGCGGTGATGATCTGAGTCGAAGGCTCCCTCGGCCTCTAGCGGTAAGATATAGTAACCCCAGATGGACTCCGAAGAAGCAGTCGATGCTCAGCACATAGGATCCTGCCCTTGTACCCCGCTCCAACCAGTTCATCCCAACATCACATTAAAGCCAAGTCCGTCGAACTCTATCAAGTCGATCGGAAACTCTTCACCTCTGATTCTTACAACAGCATCTCGGTGGTAGCGGGTACACCTGATCCGCTCTTTCAACGGGAGAGTGACTAGGAAGTCTGGCATCTGATCACCACCGTCTAACCCCAGCCTCTTCGCAAAGATAGCGAAATAAATGTATGCGAGGCTCCGGAGTCGAACAAGATCGAAGCGTCCACGCCATTGACTGGAAAGGTACCGGTGAAGATTGTGCCGCTCTTGCCGGCTTCTGCCTCATTGCAGACACTCATTGTACCTCCCGTTCCGAGTGCACAGCCTAATTCATTGGCAAACTAATAAGTATTGGGTAACAACACGGTTGATATACTTCAATAACTCCGCTTTATTCATTAACACATTCTCCTTACAACATTGTTGGTGTACACTGTTGACATAACTTAACACATATATAAATCCCTAACATACACTGGCTTAACACATTACATAATTATACAAGGCTTTAAAACTGTCTGAAGGTCAAATTCAAACGTCCGGGTTTCATGTGTGTAGCATTGATCACTGCCGACGGTGCGGTATTCAGTTTGATCTTTCTGATGCCATGATATAGCACATCCTTGACTGCCCACCCATGATTAACACATCTCCCGATTTCAACACTAGCTTCTTTGCGAGATCAGCACGCTTCTGCTCGCCATACACAAACACTGCGGTATCACCAATGGACTAAGACACCACGGGTACTCCCTTACTTAGAGACTCGGGTGACTCGTCCTATCTTGGTGTAAACCTAATCGTCGTCCACCCTTTTGGTAGAAGTTCACAATGCATAGATCTGATTTCACATTTGGAATTGAATCCGTTTCAACTTGTTGAGCAATTCCCACGGCGTGGTTAACGACCGCATGGAACTCCTCGGGTATACTTGGTACTGTTGCTCCATCTTCAGCTCGCACTTCTTGATATGTCTTGGTGTAAGGGTTCCAGTCCTCACCCATGCACATCATCTTCAACTGCATTCTTGATCCGTTCGGGTATTCGGGTGTGTAGAAACCTCCAGGTTTTGCTCCTAGTTCATCGCATCGCCTGATGATATGGATTTGTGCTTCCGGTGTCAGGTATCCATTTAAGAGTATCATACCTGGCTGGATAACCTGACATTGCTCCATTGGAAAGTCGGTGATGTTGATGGTGGTTTCTTCAGGGTTTGGTGTGGGTGGGATTGGATAACATATATTGAAGGTTCCTTTAAGTTTAGAATTATCTAATTAGGTGACTTTCACACTATACTTTAACTCTTTACTCACATGATAACACATTTGGACTCACTAGTACACACGTGCATGAAATGCGGTATGCAATCACTTATTACATTCAACAGTTTAGGCGGTACCTGGTCTAGAAGAGGGCCCTGGCGCCTCAGACCGGTCCACCACATTCAGGCGGCCTTGCTAGGTCCCGACCCCTTCCCCTTCTGGGAATCAGTGTCCTCTGATCTGTGGGTGGCTGGTTAGCCGTCTTCGGGCCATCAATAGCTGCTGTGGCCTTACCCTTCCACTGCCCCTTGGGCTTGTTGACTCTGCTGTTGGGGTTCCGGTAAACACTCGTAGTCACGGTGACCCCACTTCTCGCAGTAACGACACTGTACGTCGTTTCCCTTGCAGTCCTTGCCGGGGTGGTCTCCGTTACACCACTTACAGTAATAGTGGCGCTCCGGTCCAGAGCCCGTGCTAGCTGTTATCACAATACACAATCAATACTTGTCTCACAACTTATCAACATACACTTCAACTTATCACACAAGATTAATAATTACCCTTAGGTGGGTAAGAGCGTAGGGGTTTCGCCGCATAAGCATATGTGAGCTTATCAGTGGCTCCTCAGTTGTGGTTGGTTTGGGCTTGGCCCTGTCACCCTGGTGCTGACTCTTCTGGAGCTGGGAATAAGGTTTTCTTCTTTCTTCTTTCATCCCCCGTACCCCTGCGGACTCTGGCCCTCGCTCGTGGCCTTGGGCTTGTGCGCATTCTCCTCGTCCCTCAGGCGGACGGTGATCTCCACCTTAGCAGCGGCATGATAGCACTCCTGAATTTAGGATGTCAGTCATTGCCCCGCAAAACATACTCACAAACTCACATAATACTCACTTATGGATTACACTTATTCCCACATCACACTTCATTTAAATTACCTGCAAGGTAGTATACTCAGTGGCCCATCCCCTAACGAAGACGGTGGCTGAGACCGTTGTAGAAACGGTTACCAGTACCCGGTTCGAGTATCCCAGGTCGGTAAACAGGTGGATAAGGCCGGTGAATGCAGTGTAGTACTCATCAACCGTACACTTGTCCCCCTGCCTCAGGACTATCAAGCTCCAGGCGCTTGGCCTTAAACATGTACAGGGTAGTATTGGCTCGCATAGTAGAGCCGTGTACTCCTCCATCCAAACTGAGGATCTGCCATACGGTCCTCTCTCACAAGCTTCCACCAACTCTGTGCCGAACCCTCAGGTAGTAAGCGGCAAGACGGACCTTGGCTTCTGCAGGTAGAAGTCAGGCCAAGGTCTCGTAGGCGGTCTCCAACTCGGAGATGTACGCCTCCGCTTACGTGGGTCGGTCTCCCCATGAAATGAAGGGGGTCTCAAGTCTGCCAATGCCTTGACCCAGTTGGTCTCTCGTGGCGGTGGCGGTGGTGGTTGAACTTCGGGGTGTTGCCCCTGCTGAATTGCAGCTACTAGTTGTGGAACCATTTGGGCTACGGCGGCCGCTACAGCTTCGGCCATGACCTGGGCCGTAGTATTCTCGCCCTGGTCATCCGTATCTCCAGTACCGCTTCCGCGGCCTCTACCTCTCGGTCTACGGACATCTGAATCCACGAACATTATTAGCATTATGCTTACAAACTTATCGGTTCAACGGTTGAAACGTTCCCGACAACAAGGTATCTCCACACTTGGTTAGTGGTTATCCTTTCCATAACTGATCACTTAGGTAACTGTAGTTAGGTTTCCTAACTCGGTATATTCCTAAGCTCGGTATTCTAGTCATCAGAGCGATACTTCGCTCTGATACCACTTTTTGTAACACCCCTACATCGTACTTCAAAACTAAAGGAGATCGCAGCGGGAATAAATAACTAAACAATAACTAACGCTTCGGTGCTACAACGCCATCAACACCCACGTGGTGACAAGGCAGAATAAATACAAGTGTACCGGTCTGATGATCAGACTCCCGAGAGATAAAACTAACCATAAATACATCATATACAATACCGAGTATTACTTACATCCTTCACTGTAAACTGTCAATATACCGCCATAGTAATTTCAACGGAATCAAAATATAATGCCACGGGAGCACAGGCGCATCCCGGGCTCAACATCCAAAATAAACCAACATACAACTGCAGCCTAGATCCTACAGCCACTCTGCCTCCTCGATCCTCATCCTGCAGTAAAAATATGGAGCCCCCGAGGGGGTCAGCAACCCTTGGCTGGTATGGTTAACGCGCAGCCCATCGCTACGGGGATCGCGCAACTAATTGTCATGATAACATGGCATTCACTTTATACATAAAAACATAACATAAATGTGGCATAGCATCAATAGTGCATAGCACAACATCACATACACAGTGGATCTTCGTTCCACAATAACAAACCAAGAAGTAAATAACATAAGAGTCTAGAGAAGATTCACTCTCATGTTATGCTCGTTACACACACTCATTGCCGTTCTGTTATTCGAACGAGTAACTTAAGTCACATATGTTCGGATATAGTGACCCGACACACCACACAAACACATGTTCCCATTAAACCGATCATAAGTCAGAATAGGTAAGCTTTGGAGGAAGGTAACGGAGATCGAACGCCAAATAAGGAGGATAATCTTAACAACATAAGAGTCGAATCTGATTCAGATATCTACTCTTAACTTACATGCATGACCGGACTACCGGATTCCTCACTTCCCAGTTAACATTGTTAGAAGTTCATGGTTAACTTAAACAACCAACACAAACACAACAGGTGGTAAGTCACGTTAGTCACACAAGGGAAATGAGTCAATCATATCATCACAATAATATGAACAACTGTAACATTAAAAAAAAACATGTTTAAATCTTATAAGTCATAACAAACAGAAAAAACATACAAACACAAGCCGGTGTAAACCGGTAGACAACAGACTGCAAGAAAACCATACCTGGTCCTTTGCCTCGATTGATTTCCTCCGTAGGTCTCTCCTATACATGATTAATAACGTCGGTTAATTATTTGTTTAACTTCAACTTAATAATGTTTAACATGATTGTATGACTGTTTTTAATGTCTAACTTACCCTAGGTACCTTCATTTACCCTCCAAGGTTAACTTACATTGTCACATTCTTTACTTATTTTTTTTATAAGTTTGGTCTGTCCGACCCACCGTCCGACCCACAACTGGGTCGGACCCTTCCTGTGATTTTCGGGGTTGGAAAAACTTAGCTTGTCCGACCCATTGTCCGACCCAACTTCTGGGTCGACCATTCCAGAGAATTTTAAGACCTTAGAAATACATGTCCGACCCATTTCCAACTCACCGACTGGGGTCGGACAATTACAGAACCGTTACCGCCTTAAAAAACACGCCGTCCGACCCACGTCCGACTCACTCGACTGGGTCAGACCATTCCAGAAATTTTCCATCCTTCAAAACATGACCGTCCGACCCAGTCTGACCCAAGTCCTCTGGGTCGGACCGTTCCAGAACAATTCCTGACGTCTAACAGAGGCTGTCCGACCCACAACTTGGGTAGGACCCCTGGGTCGGACGCCACTAAACTTGCCCAAACTTTGTCAAATCTTCACCAAACTTCTCCTTAAGCCTCTTAATGTTCCTAAGAACATTTGGTACACTTATATCACATACAACATCCAGAAAACAATCATCTATAACCTTAAACACATTACTCATTCATACCAAATCCTAACACTTATGTTATTTCTCCTTAGTTGCCAAAATGGTGTTTCTTACTATGATAGCTTACTATCCCAAAAGCTTCTCTCATTTTAACATCATCTCCCAATGTAACACCCCGTCCTAAGCCAATCGTGGTTATCGCAAATCTCAACACTTAAATACAATCGTCGCAGCGGATAAAGAGTAACTACCGGGACCTTGCCACGGTCTGATCATATGAAATACCGTTCCTTAACACCTTACAACACTTATCTAAAGTAATCCACCATCCAAAAGTACCAACCAACCGAGTAGAGTATTTAAGTCACAACATAACTTTACATGAGTTTAATATAAACAGACGGGAGCACAAGCGCAACCCGTATACAAAATGACAACCCATCCTAAGTCTAACCACCCCCACTCTCAGGGTGACTCCTCATCGGGCGCTTACCTGCAAAATAAAAACAGCCCCCAAAGGGGGTCAGCACGAATGCTGGTACACCCTCTCATGGCCCCCAAGCTAACGGGGCTACGACGACTAATTGTCGATAGCATGGAAGTTGATTAGCAATACATCATAATACGAAGTGCTATAAACAACAATTCACAATGAACAAGTAGTTCACACAAATTGAACGACACAAGCGTTCCCTTATCAAACGGGTTAGTAACCCTCTCCTTAATCCTTATTTCCTTAACCTCAGTTCCTTATCTTACCTCAGTCTTAACCTCATCTTAATCTCAGTATACAAACCGTTCCATGAAAGGAAATGGTTGTAGCTTAACTCAAACTTGGGATTTAGGTGATCCCACCGCACCATCTTAATGCCACCTACCCTGGACGGGAGTCCAGCGTAGCTGAGCCGGCAACCGGCTCTAGGCTACAAGTCCGAAGACAAGTCCTTAGGCGGAGGGCGGATCTGATTCAGACCGTCCCCCTTCTCTTAGCATGCATGACCGGAGTCAGTCCCGGGTTCCTCGCTCAAGTTCCAGTTAGTAAAATCTTACACTCCAAGTGTTAGTTAAACCTTACCAGGTGTTAACCAACCAACAAAATAATACTCAGCCCTTAATCCAACCTCAGTAAGTACTAAACTTAATTAGTAACAATCTCAAGTCTCGTGAGTTAGTGTAAAGAAAACACATACACACGAGAATAAATATACCGGTTGCATGCTTTATCTTGTCTTAGTCATAGCAATTAAACAGATAGCACACAAGCCGAGGGACACCTCGTTAGCAAGCAGGTCACAAGAAGGATTGTACCGTTCACCGTCGACCGTTGTTTGATTAACCTTCTTCGGGGTCCCAATTCACAAACCTAAAACATCGATTCATTTTAGGCCGTTAGTTATTTACAACTTACTAACTTACTTAGTCCCTATAAATCCCCATTCAATACCCTCTTAGGCCATTGCCATTTAACCTTATAACTTAACTTTAAACATTAAGGTTTATACATATTCTTAACTTAATTACTTAAGTTCTTAGGGTCCTAATCATCAACATCCTATTAATGGCACACCTTAATACCAATTAACATCCTTAGAAATAAAAATTTCTTTTTTTTTTTGTGTTAAGGGTCGACCGACCCACCGACCGACCCAACCTATGGGTCGGTCCGTTCCAGTAACTTTCTGGTTCAGACAACAACCTTAGACCGACCCACGACCGACCCATCCTTTATGGGTCGGTCCATTGCCGAAACTTCCCGTCTTTGAAAATTCTCCGACCGACCCAAAGCTAAACCGACCGACCCAAAACCCTCTGGGTCGGTCCTCGCCGAAACATTTTCCTTCGTTAAATCTTGCCCGACCGACCCAGACCGACCCATCCTTATGGGTCGGTCTATTGCCGAACATTTCTGCTGGGTTAGCAAGGTCCGACCGACCCAGAACTGGGTCGGACCCTGGGTCGGTCCACTACAGATTTTTCTATTAATATGTTCTTTCAACTCCAAACTCTTCCCATGTATACTATTATGTTCCAACCTCATTTAGGTCCCTCAAATACACTTTAAACATTCCTCTAAAACCATTAAATCACTCACCAATATCCACCTTGATCATTATGCATTTTCATTGTAATAATGCCAACTTCTTATAATGTTTTTCACTAGGTTTCTAGGTGGTGGTTCACACCTAATGTAACCTCTATGCCAATGCTTCCTCATCACTATAACATCATCTCCCAAGCATCTTTCACCATCTAAACTCTTTTATGCATTTACCTAAGGCTTCTTCACAAGTTATTCTTCCTCCATCAACACATCATTTCCTTCCTAGTTGTCTACCAACTCTTGCCTAGTCCTAAATACTTCAAGTACATTCTTTTGATTCCTAACCCTCCTTGGTGACGCCTAAATCATTATGACTCATTAAAACACCTTAAGCTCACCCTTTTCATTAAGACAACCACTAGAACTTCCTAGTACTCCTTTAGTCATGAGATTCCTTAGAACATCTTAAACTCTTAGGTTCTTCATTAAATTTTGCCATGGGTTCTCTAGTATATTGTTACACCCAAACATTGTTTTTCACACCAAACAACCAAGATCTCTCAAATTCTCAATACCTTATCTTAACACACAATCTACACCAAAACTACACCACATCACAATATAGTGCTTAAACTTAAATGCTTGGCACTTAGGCCCTTAAATGACAATAATCTTAATCACTGAATTTCCACATATATTTGCCTTCAACCTGCGAATACACACAACAAGGCTCCCATTGAAATAAAATGCTTCTTGTAATTCATCACCTCATTGTTTAACTAAGTCTTTTTCTCATTTGCTCTTTAGTCACTAGTTCTCAATATAATAGTATTCTTTCTCTTAGGTTTATAACTCCTTCCCAAGGTAAACTCTACACTAAACTTATCATATATCTAAATCCCATTCCCTTAAACAACAAACACCTTAAGGTAAGTAATTTACCTTGTTCTTTCTCAAGCTTCACAAACTTTCCTCCTTAGTTTTTCCCTCTTCAATTTCGGTCACCAATATAAATCTCCTTGCCAATACTCTAAACAATGTCCAATGATTCTAATGAGCACTCAACAACTTATTAACCTCAAGGAATAAAACCTAGGTTAAAATGTGTTTTAAGGTTTTAGATTGATTGTTTTACCTTAGTTCCTCAAGGCAAGCTTGGGTTTGAAGCTAGAAGGACCTCCTCTCCTCCTTTGAAGAGTAGAAACAAGCTATGACAAGGCATCAAAATGAAGCCTCATGAGTATATATTTTCGGTCAAGAAGAAAGGTGATGGAAACCTAGATTTTCTTGCACTTTCTTTACCTTAAGAGAATGGAGATGCCAATGGAGTCTCCAAGCTTGAGTTTCCTCCTCTAATGGTGGTTTGGCTTGGCACCAAAGTGAAGCTCTTGGATTTTTGAAAAGATAGAAAGATGGAGCTTGAGCTAACTAAGAAGAATCTATGCTTTGTTTTGGATTTGGAGCTAAAATGAGTAAGTGGTGTGCAAGAGAAGATGGAGCTAGCATGGGGAAGAAGCTCACGTTAATGGAGAAGGGAGAGAGAGTAAGAAATCGTGGGAACCAAGGGAGAATGAAGAAGTTAGGAGAGAGAGAAGACTAATGTGAGATATTTGTTCCTAAAAGCAAATAGTGACTAGTACATCCCCTCCCTTATTTATCAATATTTCAATCTTGTGTTGTGACTCATCTCCCCTCCTTATAAAAACCGGCCACCCTTAAGTAACCAAGGTTACTTTAGTCCTTGTTTGTCAATTAACTAATCTATGTTTACTTATGTTACAAACTAGCTTAATTAAATCACTATTCACAAAACAAGGCACATTGTTGTGAAATTTTTGATTTCCCACTAATATAGCCTCCCAAATGTGATACTATATAGTACACATATATATTTAAGAGTAATGATGGACATTTAGCCATTCAAAACTCATTTACAAGACAATTTTTCAAAAATGTGCTTTAAGACTCCTTAAAGCACATTTGTGTTTTAACTTGTTTCAAGCTTGGTTTTCTTTGGTAATTGTTTTAAAATGACCATTAGGATATTACTAAGGTCTTAGAACAATATTTGGGTACTCTCCCAAGTCTCTCCAAGCTTAAAGCACGTTTTTGCTTAAAACCGCACTTTCGGTGTTTCCTTATATTTCCTTTGTTTAAAATGGTTTCTAAATATTCCTAAGGCATTCTTTAGCCTTTATACCTTAATTAATCACTTAAACACCATATCTAAGTTTGGGGTATTTCAATCTACCCCCCTTAAAAGAACTTTGTCCCCAAAGTTCACTTATATGCTTAACCATTCACGGTACTCAATTCTCTTAATCTTAACACCACATCTTATATTCACATTCACACATCTCAAGACTCGAAGGTCAATCACAAATACAATACATAAGTATCATACATAACTCAAACTTAACACCAAAGTGTAGCAACTTACACGAATTCACATCTTAAACAACCAAGCAAACGACAAACATGGTCGTTTCCTAACTCAAAAGCGAGGAAGCTCTACCCCCCTTAAAAAGGGGTACGCCCCGTACCCTATACAGACGATCTAGTCAGTAAATAAAGAAGGGTACTTCGCCCTCATCTTATCCTCTAATTCCCACGTGGCCTCTTCGACATCCTGGTTAGACCAGAGAACCTTCACCAGTCGCACTGACTTGTGGCGAGTGTCCCTAGTCTTTCTGTCCAAGATTCTCTGAGGAGTCTCCACGGATCTCATATTCGGTTCTAAAGTCAACCTCTCAGGTTCTAACACATGGGAGGGGTGGTGCATGTACTTCTTTAGCTGGGAAACATGAAAGACATCATGCACTTTACCCAGGTCAGCAGGTAAATTCAACCTGTAAGCAACCGGGCCCACCCGCTCCGTAATCTCATAAGGACCAACAAACTTAGGGCTCAGTTTGCCCTTCTGCCCGAATCTAAACACACCCTTCATCGGTGATACTCGCAGAAATACCTGGTCGCCCACTGCGAACTCTAGGTCTCGTCGTCGAACATCAGCATACGACTTCTGCCTATCCTGAGCAGCTCTCATGTTCTCCCTGATTTGCTGAACTTCAGCCTTAACTTGCTCCAAATATTCTGGCCCTATAATGACCGTCTCACTCGACTCATCCCAGCAGAGCGGTGTACGACATGGTCTACCGTACAACGCTTGAAAAGGTGCCATCTTGATCGAAGCGTGATAGCTGTTGTTGTATGAAAACTCGATCAGATGCAATTTGTCAATCCAACTGCCCTGGAAGTCTAAGGCACATGCTCTCAGCATGTCCTCGAGTGTCTGAATAGTTCGCTCAGTCTGACCATCTGTCTGAGGATGGAACGCGGTACTCAGCTTCAGCTCCGTACCCAACGCTTCTCTAGTAGCTCGCCAGTACCTCGAAAGGAATCTGGTATCTCTATCTGACACAATGGTCTTCGGTATCCCGTGATGTCTCATAATTTCCTTCTCAAATAACTCAGCCAATCTGGTCACCTTCCAAGTATCCTTCATCGGTATGAATCGGGCTACTTTGGTAAGGCGATCCACCACCACCCATATCATGTTGAGACCTCCCCTAGCAGGTGGGAGTCCCACTACGAAGTCCATGGAGATATCATGGAACTTCCACTCCGGAACTGGCATCGACTGTACCATTCCGCCCGGTCGTCTGTGCTCAAATTTCACCTTCTGACATGTGAGACACCTCAAGACGTACTCGGTAACATCTGTCTTCATCCCGACCACCAGAAGTACCTCTTCATGTCTTTATACATCTTAGAGGCTCCCGGATGGATGGAAACTGAAGAACAGTGTGATTCTCTAAGTATACGGTCTTTCAGATCCGCATTGCCTCGTGGTATGCATAACCGGCCCTTTAGTCTGATCAGATCATCATCATGAAGTCTGAAGTCGTATTTCTGACTCTCAAAGGTACCATCTGTCAGCTTCTGTCTGACCTCTCTCATGTACTCATCTGCCCTCTGAGCCTCTCGCACCTCATCAACCAAGCTGGAGAAAGAAACTAGCGAATGGAGTGAGTGTGCTCGACGGCTCAGGGCGTCCGCTACAACATTGGCCTTTCCCTCTTTGTATTGAAGGTCAATGTCATAGTCTTTCAGGAACTCCAACCATCTCCTTTGTCTGAGATTCAACTCCTTCTGAGTGAATATATATTTCAAACTCTTGTGATCGGTATAGATCGTCACACTAACCCCGTATAAGTAATGGCGCCATATCTTCAAGGCGAAGACTACAGCTCCCAGCTCTAAATCATGCGTGGGGTAGTTCTCCTCATGTTTCTTCAACTGGCGTGAGGCATATGCCACCACCTTGCCATGTTGCATGAGCACGCAACCCAGCCCTCTGCCGGATGCATCACAATAAACCTCAAAGCCCTCCGTACCGTCTGGAATGGTCAGAACCGGTGCAGTGGTCAGTGAGTCCTTCAAACTCTGAAACGATCTCTCACAGTCAACCGTCCAATCGAACGGTGCATCTTTCTTCATCAGACTGGTCATCGGTTTCGCGACCTTGCTGAAATTCTTAACAAACCGCCGGTAGTAACCTGCCAAGCCGAGGAAGCTCCGAATGTCGGTAACTGTCTTCGGTCTTGGCCAAGTACGCACGGCATCAATCTTCGCCGGATCTACCGAGATCCCGGCATCTGAAATGACATGACCTAGGAAAGAAACCTGGTCAAGCCAAAACTCACACTTGGAGAACTTAGCATATAGCTGGTTCTCCCTTAGTATCTCCAGTACTCTCCTCAAATGTTCCTCATGTTCAACCTTAGACTTCGAGTATATCAAAATATCATCAATAAACACCACAACCGACTTGTCCAGCTGCTCCCGGAACAAGCGGTTCATCAGATCCATAAACTTCGCCGGTGCGTTCGACAAACCGAACGGCATCACTGTAAATTCGTAGTGGCCGTATCGTGTCCGGAATGCCGTCTTCTCAATATCTCCCTCCTTAATGGCTATCTGATGATACCCTGATCTGAGATCAATCTTGGAGAATACAGAAGCTCCCTTCAACTGATCGAACAGATCGTCAATGCGGGGTAGTGGATACTTATTCTTCACAGTCACTGCATTCAACTCTCTGTAGTCGATGCAGAGGCGGAGACTACCATCCTTCTTCTTCACGAAGAGGACTGGCGCTCCCCATGGTGACACACTTGGTCTGATGAATCCCTTATCCAACAAGTCTTTCAGCTGTTCCTTTAGCTCATTCATTTCGGCCGGAGCCATGCGATATGGTGCCTTGGCTATCGGTCCGGTACCAGGTAGCAGCTCGAATGGTGAACTCTACCTCCCTCAGTGGTTGGCATGCCGGGCAGTCCCGTGGAAATAGATCGGGGAACTCCGACACTACCGATAAGTCGGTGTCGAACTCGGGGTCTCTCTCTATGTCCTGGACATAGCAGGTACACTTCTTCCTTCCCTTCCTCATCTCCTTATACATTGCCATGGCGGTGATGATCTTAGTCGAAGGCTCTCGAGGCCGCTGGCGGTATGATATGGTTACCCCAGACGGACTCCTGAGAAGCAGCCTATGCTCGGCGCAGAGGATACGGACCCTTGTGCCGCTCCAACCGTTCATCCCGAAGATAACATCAAATCCCAACTCTCTGAACTCAATAAACTGACTGGGAAGTCTTCCCCCTTAATTCTGACAGTGGCTCCTCGGTAGTAGTGAGTGCAACGAACCTTCTCCTTAGACGGGAGCGTAACCGTAAAGTCCGGGTAGCTCGTCGGCGTCTAGCCCCAACCTTCTCGCAAAGGATGCCGATATAAAGGTGTGCGAGGCCCCTGAGTCGAAGAGAACAGATGCCTCAATCCCATTAATCGGAAGGTGCCGGTGAGGATAGTACCGCTTGCGCCGGCCTGGCCTCTGTGAGTATGCTTAGAGCACCTTCCGTACCGAGTCCATAACCTAATTGTATTTCACAAGCTTCATGAGTAATGATGGTATAACAGGAGTCGTGACAATATATGACCAACACTGTTATTTTATTAATAACCATCCTGTTTACAACATGTGCTTCTCCTTACATCTCATACTAACATTACATGCTAATATTGTCTAAAGGTTAGGTTTAACCGTCCTGGTTTCATGTGCGTCGCATTAATTACTGCTGACGGTGCTGTATTCAACTTAATTCTTTTAATCCCATGGTACAACATTCTTGATTCTCCACCCATAACTAATTATCTCCAGACTTAAGTTTAATTATTTGCACGGTCCCGCACGCTTCTGCTCGCCGTATAAAAATTCTGCATCATCCCCAATGGACCAGACACTACGGGTATCCCTCTTTCGAGAGATCCGCTGTCTCGTCCTTATCCTGGTGTAATCCGAGTCGTCCATCTTTCTCGTAGAAGTTTATTATGCAAATGTCTGCTTGTATGTCTGGAATCGGTTTAGCTTCCAACTGCTGTGCGATTTCCACGACTTTGTGTAATTACCGGATGGAACTCTTCGGTATGCCCGTGGTGAGTCTCCATCGTGTGTTCTAGTGGTTCGGTAAGTCTTGGCATACGGATTCCAATCCTTGCCCAAGCTCATCATCTTTAATTTCATCCTTGCTCCTCCTGGGTACTCCGGTGTGTAAAAACCTCCCGGTCCACTCCTATCTGGTTGCCACCTCCTGATGATGGCTATTTGAGCTTCGGGTGTCAGGTATCCCCTAATAGAATCATCCTGGGCGGATAACCTGACATTGTTCGGTTGGATAATCTCGGTTCTCGATGACGGTGTCTCCCGGGTTGGGTGTTGATGGCATTGATAGCAAATGTTGAAGCTTCCTAAGTGGTAATAGGTATATCTTACTTATGTTCTAATCACAACATGTTCTTACTTAAGTTCTAATCTCACCTTATTCTTATTCATCTTAATCATTCACCAAGCATGCATGAAATGCGGTAAGCAGGCAATTTTTACTAAAGGTTATAACGGTATCTGGCCTCGATGAGGGCTCAGGCTCATCATCCCGGTCCACCATGTGTAGTGTGGGTCCCGACTTCTGGACCACTCGTGGGTTCTTGTCAGCAGCTTGCTGTCCCCTCCTCTGACCGTCAGAACTAGCTCCCTGATCGGTCTTGCCCTTGCCCTTCATCTCGGGCCTATAGGCTCTGCTAGCGGGGTTCCGGAAGCACTCATAAGCTCGGTGCCCGTACACCCCACAGAAGTTGCACTCCACCTTATTTCCCTTGCAGTCGAGTCCGGGGTGGTCCTTGTGACACCACCTACAGATGAAGCGTCGCTGGTAGCCACCACCGGCTCCCTTCTCAGTCTCAGATCCTGATCATTCATAATATTATTCTCATATCTTAAACGGTTATAATGGTCTTTACTCACTCAATTTTTAGTTCCTTACCCTTTGGCGCCTTAGAGCGCAGGGGTGTA